>JAMYHX010000321.1:0-49349 GCA_025529335.1 Rhizopus sp. PT2906
AGGGTATAATTTGGAGATGGCTGTGTTGGGTCTAGTATAACGCATTTACTTGGGTTCCATCGGTACCCTAGTTTGTAGCTATGATCTTCGCAGGACTTGAGGAGAGTAGGCATGTTGACTTTATCAGCTATGAGTACCACATCGTCAGCATAGAGGAGGCAGTTTATTCGACGGATAAGCTCTGTAGGGGAAATATCCGTGGTTATAGGTTGTGGACGCAGAAGGCGAGGCAACTCGTTAATGTATATAGAATACAAAAACGGAGAGAGGATTGACCCTTGTAGGACACCGGTGACTGGCGAGAAGCGTGTAGATGTTGCATTATTGAGCAGTACTTCTATTTGGACCTCGTCAAATAAGTTCCATAGTAGGCTAACAAGTGCCGCAGGTGCTGTGTTTTCTAGCGCGTGCCATATTTGGCGGCGGTCCACAGTAAGATTTACAACAGTACATGAAGATAATTCAAAAAAAAAAATTAATAATCAGTTCACGATCGGCCAACTTTTTAGTCATTTCAAGCATAAGGATCGATCAACAAATGAAACCTAAAGTTGGTCCTACAACAATGAATTTTATTCCATCAAACAAAACGTCAATTTACCTAGACGCCAACTCAGTAAAAAAAAAAAATCTAATACAATTATTGCAGAAGGAGATGACTATAAATTACCAATAGATATGGATCCAATCAATCACATCCGGCAACTTAGATCCAAATTCTGTCACATCAGCACGTTTTGTCTTGCCAGATGTTTCAGTGATTTCACTGCATCTAGCAATTTACAGCCATATACCATATATACGTTTGTTAATAGCAATTCTAAAGAAACAAACGATGCTGTTTTGGGATCCAAAATAATGATTATTATTGCTGATGCTGTGCATACACAACCTTTGAACCCACAAATCAAAAAGGGGGGAATTTTACAAAGCTTGTTCCAGAAAAGAAAAAGACGACATCAATCCATCGATCATTAGAATCAACAATTAATTTATTTGGGAATGATTTGGAAACATTGAACATTATTGGGAATACAAACTTGGCAAGTGTTTTAAGAAATGTAGCTGACTGTACAACAGCAAGTCTGAAAAATGGAAATGAATATATAATTGAAAATATTTAGAATTATTTTAAAGCCGATTATAAAAACTAGTTATGTTATTTTCACCATTATACCTGCTAGTTAACCACAACTTCCAAGCCTTTTATCGTTAATCATTACTAATTTAATAGCCTACGGACTTTAATCCAGCCACCTTCCAACTCCTCAACCTCTACCCCATTATTAATATAAATAACCACAATACTGTATTGAGAACCATATAAAAACATAAATTCAAGCATAATACTGTTTGCAGTCTAAGCATACGACATGCTTACAAATTGAGCAATTGATATACAAGACATTCTTTTGTTCGGTATTCTTATCTTTTCCATCAGCATCACAGTAAAAACCAGCTTGTTGTTCATCGTTATCCGGATTCTTGGGCTGTCTTATCGGAACACAAGGTACAATCGCCTTTGTAATATTTCCTTCACCATTTTCACCATAACTTTCAGTATCTTCATGTCCCCTTCTTCTTGGCTGATAATTACTGTTCCTCTTAGGTCTTACAGCCTTTGCCTCTTCTTTTCCTTTAGCAATAAGTCCATATATAAGACTCCCAGCAGCAAGGCCATCTTTATGATAGTACGATTCCACATTAGCTTGCATTTTCAACATCTCTTCTTTTGTGTACTTGATCATAAATGGATTGTTAAGGATATCTTCTAATAGCCATGATGGCTGACTGTTGAACTCATTTTCTTCGTCAAATTCAATAGTAATGGAGTATTCGCAAGTACCCGAAGAACAACCATCATTAGGCATGACTGCATGTTGTTGATCATGACCACATTTTTTTCCCTCCTCATCATCACTAGAATCCATGAATTCAAGAATAAACCCATCTCCTAGTTCGATTTGTTTACTACAAAAAGGTTCTATGGTATCATCATTTGATTCCCTCATTAAAGCATCGACAGAGAAATACAACACTCCTTCTGCTTCATCACTTGAATCTTGCTGTAATCTATTGTTATCCCACACTTCTATATTGTCTTCAACGTCATCAAAGACTAAGAGATCCTCATCTTCACCCCTATAAGTATGTTCACTTGCTGTACCATAATCAGTAGATGAATTTATGTGGTCGTCGAATAGGTTAGTGGAGCAGACAGGTTGAGCTACTAATTCAGTTGATACGATAGGCACAGAAGAAATAGTGAGGTTTGGTTATTTAAACACGCTTGTTAGTTGTCATACTCATTATTATATATATATATATATATATATATTTACCTCTTGTAAATTGCTGCCATAGATTTACTCTTCTTTCATTTAGGTCTTCTTCACGTAAAGGAGTGGCCATATCCGAGCGTATAGGATACTTTGACTGTTGCCAAATATACAAGAGAAAAAAAAAGAAAGAGGAAAGAAAGGTCTAAAAATGGGAACAATCTTTTATATATGATGGAACAACAACAATAAAAAGAAATAAAGAAACATTGTATATATGTGTCTATCTCTTTTCTTTTAAATAACTTTTTTTTTGCATATAAAGTGTTGCGCAAAGGCACGTCTTTTTTGTCACGTTTTCTTTACTTTTCTAGGACAGCTTTTTACCCTTTTTCTTTACTGATATATTGCCACTTGTTGGTTTAATCATTCTCAAAAGTCACATATAAACTACTTTAAGCAACCTTTTTGCCGTGTGCTTATTATGATGAAAAGCTATAAATAATGCAGCTAAATCAATGATGAAAGCATAAATAAGCTTAACTCTTATTTCTTATAGCTTTCATTATCATACACGTATCTGAATACTATCACAAAAGGACTCTCCTCAATTATCATGCATACGTGTATAAAATGAATATCCGACATCCAAGTTTTATACAGCCTCTTTAAGAAAAAGAGATATATCTAGTTTTTTTCTTTTTGATCTGTATACACATATATATATCCATGTGTGCCTTTGACTGCCCTCAATCAATGGCAATTAAAGGGGGGGGAAGATCATTCATATAAAAAGGAGATCAAAAGAGAGAGAGAGAGAAGAGTAAAAGTATTCTACAAGCACAAGATATATATAAACTTATCCTAGTTTAACAAGAGTCCATAAGCAAAGGAAAAGAACAATATAATCAAAAGAGTGAAAGACTAATAAATAAAGAGATTTTTATTGGATGAAATTTATGCTGTATTGAGAGACTCTGAGGAATCGCGTTCTTGAAACTCCCTTTATCTTTAAAATGTCTGAACCAACCAAGGAACAAATTCAGCTTGTATTTAAAAAACTCAAGCAAAACCGTTACAATAAAGTAAATAATAAAGACAAAAAGGCCTGTAACCATATCTCACTTCTTTCTGTAGTCATGCTTTGATTGCCACACTAAGAATCCAGACTGGGCATCAGTATCATTTGGCATCTACATTTGTACCAACTGTTCTTCTGCTCACAGAAACTTGGGGGTCCATATTAGCTTTGTAAGGTAAACTACAATAAAAGGATATATACCTATTTTTATATGACTAACTATACTAGATCGACTGTGCTTGACTCTTGGACTTGGGACCAACTACGTCTGATGAAAGTAGGCGGAAACCAAGCAGCTTCTGAATTCTTTTCGAAATCATCAATCAGTACGACTAACGATGCCAGACAAAAATACAGTAGTCGAGCTGGTCAACAGTATAAGGAGCTATTAACAAAGAGAGCAGCTGAAGATGCCATCATGTAACGAAAAAATTGAGTTGATGGATTTAAACTAACTCTTTGTTTTTGGACTGTAGGCATCCTACCAATGTAGTAATTGACATTGACGTCCAAGAAGAAAATGAGCCTCCAAAGAAGGAAGAAAAGAAGGAGGAAGAGAAAGAGGTTGAAGAAAAGAAAGAACCAGTGAGCAAACCTGTGGAGGAGAATCCACCAGTACAAACAACACAAACTACGCCTACTACGCCTACTACGCCAAAGCCACCTACTACTCGAACAACATCAACAAACCGAACAGCAATGGGCATACGTGCACCTCGTAAGCCAGGAAAGACTGCAAAGCTTGGAGTCAAGAAAGCACCGGTCAACTTCAATTTCGAAGCAGCTGAGGCACAAGCGAAACAAGATTTGGAACGAAAAGCCAAATATCAAGAAGAAGAAGAAAAAGAAGAGACGACAAAAGATGAAGAAGGCTCAAGAAAGCCCTTATCTTCTCGACTGATGTATCAAGACAACAACACAGCAAGGGAGGAGGAATACGAGAAATTAGGCTTTGGCATGGCTCGTTTGAACGTGTCAATGCCTGAACAAAAACCATACACAGAAGAAACAACATCAGCAAGAGAAAAGTTTGGCTCAGCTCGTGCTATTTCTTCAGACCAATATTTTGGCAGGAACGAATATGATCCTGCTATTTCAGCTGCTGAACAGAGTCGTCTTTCCCAATTCTCATCTGCAAAGGCTATTTCATCCGATATGTACTTTGGCAGAGATTCACAAGAGGTGAATACGAACAGTGGACATGATATAGTCTCATTGACTGACTGGGACAACGTACAAGATCATGCAGTGGCTATGGCACGTAGAATCGTCGATCAGGCTGCCCTGGATCTGGACGCAGTGAAAGATCTTGCGGAAAATGCGACGAATAAAGTGAGAAGTTATTTTAATGCATAAAACAGTTTTGTATGTGTATTCAATAAAGTATTTCTTGATATTTCTCCCAACATTGCTTGATAGTCATTCAAGATGTTACAGTTTACATGCAACAGATGAAGATGTTCCTTTTGCCTAATATATAATGTTTTAGTTTGAAGGTCATATAAACAACAGGTTACCTTTGCAAAGCCAATTCGATGCTTTTCCATATCAAATACTAAGAGAATGTTTCTAAGGACTGTATCACCCAACATAATCCAGCCATTTCTGCCCATCATCAAGCTTGGCTCTGTCGGTAACCAGGGAGCCAATCCAAACATACATAACGAAGAAGTCGAGACTGTTTCTCCATTCAAAGGAATAGTCAATGATCCTATCGGAATGCTCAACATGATATCATCGTCCAAGATAAACCACACATGATGACTTGAATTTGCTGCAGACTGACAGTCAATGAAGTATGTCCCCGAGGAATGATCCAGCGTGACGTGAATCCCATCTGCAGAGAGGGCACGTAGGATAGTAGCAATCAGCTGTTGGCTCATGTACGTGAGGGTTGTGCCTGTATCAACAATAAAGTTTCTTGTAGACTCAAAGGTTGTATTCATGATCACAGTATGATCATTAGCAATTTCAACACCTCTGCCGCCCACCATCCAATATGTCTTATTGGAGTGATCTTCACGAGTTGCAGTAAAGCAAATGTCACCTTCATACTTGTCATGATTGATGCCGCCCAACACTAACTCTCCTGCCCATCCGTGATCAGATCCCAGGCTGATAGAAAATAGAGGTTGCTCGATCAAGCCTCGTTTTGCCAGCTGAAAAATAAACGGATCATGATCCCTGCTGGAGGATAGTGATGGATAACCTAAGCCCAGGATACCATTTGCACCCCTAACCTTTGGATAAATAATTTGACTCGTCGAACGTGCCATACCAAACACTTGATCATCAACATGAGCATTTTCCAAGTACACGCTGTCTTGTCCGTATACGCCTTCGACAAAGCCTATACCATAAGTCACATGAAATGGTTTGTTTAATGACACACTCTTGAACGTATGTGATCTTTGTGAGTCAAAACGAGCTAAAGGACACTGATACACTGGGCAGCGCATAGAGGGTACCCATAAATCAGAGCTATATATATAAGTCTTTTCTACAACAAGTCTAGTTTTCTTTCTTTTTTACCTGCCTGTATCTAAAGCAACAGTAAAGTTTTGTTTAGGGTTGCCTATACTGATATTTACAAGATATTGAGACCCTTCGTCGTTGTACAGCTTGGCATAATGCTCATATGATCGATGGTTAAGCTTGTCACTGATTCTATTTTTAGTCAGCCGTAATTCTATATTTTCTGCATGACCTGTCAAGATAAATATAATCGTGATACAGAGCACAAGCAATCTGTAATGTATCATTCAGACGCCACGGTTTAACCAGAAAAAGAAAAAGAAACCATCTTTATGCCAGAAAAAGAGATAAAATAAATGAAAACCCCAACAACTAGCAAAGTCCATGTAAATGTTTGTTTCAAAAATAATAAAGTGTCTATTTTAATAGGCATAAAATGCCTCATTGTACTTTATGTTCATTACAAATACAACAACTACAGCAAACATCATAATTAGTTACACAAACAGTCCTATACCAACAATATCATTTTCTTACCCTCATCTTGCCAAGACATTTTATCAAATCTTGGGCATCACCATCATTGATGGCATTCTTTGTGATAGGGAATTCGTAGAAAGTCACTTTTTTAATAAGATATAGATTTGGCTTTATCAACCCCAAAGTCAACAAACAAAGCTCAAATCCCATGATTAAAAAGAAAGGTAGTACAACTTTGTTACTAGAGCCTGCTAGCAAATTGTTGAGATGCTTCTTCGTAATCAGAGCAGCTTTTAGCTTATCTTCATAAAACTTGATACTTGAGGCAGCCTTGACGAATTCACCAACCAAGTAGTCCGATTGCTTGCTTTATACAAACGATAGGATTCAAAGATCTACTTTTGGCTTGAAGGATAGTAAAGAGAAAGCGTCGGGAACCATATCCCCCCTAATTCATAATAAAGACATTTAATTGACTATAATGATAAGATAAAAAAACGTATCAGTGCAAAAAGAATGGCGAGATACTGAAAGATCCTTCTCCGGAATACCCGCTGATAATTTTTGGGTTCAGGTAGAGCTTTTTTGTGAACATGTAAAATGATTATATAGATTTGTAATTGTTATTGTGATTGATCAGTTTATGTTACTGAACCTTTTGTTATTGATGTGTAGACACTGCTTATTAACCCTTATTCAATGTAAGATACAACATCTGGCCCAAAAGTAATGGTTCTGGCACAATAGTCACTGCTAAAAATTGACCAACAATCCTACAGTTGGCGAAACGTGCCATCAAAGCTAAACCCACTCGTCAAATCAGTATTTCTAACGCACCTCAACATGAAAAGATTAAAATATGTCCCAAGTCATTATATACTGAAAAGGATATTCGTCTTATTTTGTATTGGTTTTGTGGTATTTGTATTGATAGTTAAGGAAATGTACTAGTCGCGAATACAACTGTATGTATCTTCATCCATACTCTTTAGAGCTTAAATTCTGATTAAACAGTTTTGATTTGTGATCAAAAACAAGAAAAGAGAAACACTGTTGAAGCAGGAAACTTCAACTACAAGAATAAACTGATGCTTGTAATAATGCTTATTTGAATTATCTTTAAGGATTTTTTCTTTATTTAAACAAAAAAATAGCCTTTATAGAAGATGACGCAGGTGTACAATAAGAGTTTCAAAGGTTATGCAAACTGTATTTTTATGCGTGCAAAGATATTTTGTGTTTGTGCAATCTATTTACGGAAATGGTGTATAGATAATATATACAGGTGTAATTAATAATTATGATGTAATATTAGAAAGATGACATGGTCACAGCTGTCAATACTAAAGCAGCCAAAGTGATAGATGTTGTCATACTGTGATCAAAGACTGACCCTGCTGAACTGCTTGTACCAGATGATGAATTAGATCCTGAAGCAGTACTGTTTCCTACACTGATCCTTCCGCCGATACCTTTACTAGCAGCCAAGCCAACTCGGTTCTGTCCCATGTCAAAGACCATGTAAGCAGAGCGAAGAACAGAGTCACCCACGAGATACATGTTGGCCCCAATACTTCCGGAACCTCCAAGAGGAGCGATGCCAAACATGCAAACGGAGGCAGTAGATACATCATTGCTATCAAGAGGGATGACCAACTCGGAAGCGGGGACACTCAAGACGATAGGACTAGATGATCTAGAACTTGACGTAGACATCTGGAGCTCGAATCTTGCTGGACTGTTGGCCGTGTTACAGTCAACAGCAAAGACACCTGATGATCGATCAAGAGCATAACCGTTACTACCAGCAAATGCGGAGACGATTTCAGTAGCAACAGAGGTAGGCAAGTATGTCAATGTTGTGCCTGTGTCTAAAATGAATGCACCCATCTCTTTGAGATTCCAATATGGGTTCGAACCATGGTTTGCGTTTTGAACACCCAATCCTTGTCCATAGACCATCCAATAATAGAATTTACTGTTATTTCCTCCTAACGCGCTTGATCGTCTCGAGGTTAATCCAGCCACGGGCAGGTAAGTCAAGTTGCCTTCGAATTTGCTTTGATCAACACCGCCAAAGATGATTTCGCCTGACCAGCCAGATTTAGAGATGCTGTTGAGATAGATTGAAAAAATGGGCTCTTTGATCAAATTCTGCGATACCAAGTTAAATACAAATGGATTATATGCGTTTCCTCCCTGGCTGTTAGCCTGTGTTAGAGCTGGATAGCCAAGACCGAGGATACCATTGGCTTCGATTTGATTACTGTTTGCACTGCCATTGAAGCCTGGAGCAGATGAGCCTTCGCCACCAGCAGATGGGTTAGGTTGTAGAATATCCTTGGTGAAGGTAGCCAGACCGAACTGTTGGTTGGATACAGTTGCGCCGCCTACTGTCACGGTATCTGTAGCATAAGTACCATTGACATTACCAATACCATACTGGATACCAAAGTTCTGATTCAGTGACTTGAACGAGGACGAATTTGAAGCACTGAACCGAGAAAACGGACAGGCATTTGACGGACATTCAGTCGAGGGAACCCAGAGGTCAGCACTACAGCACATATGTAATCAGAACACAGTTATGTCATATCTCTCTTATTTGTTCATTACCTTCCGGTATCAAGAGTGACTATGAATTTCTGAGGCGGGGTACCAATGCCCACTTCGACAAGATATTGTGAACCTTGATCATTGTATAAATTTGCTTCGAATGGATCTCGCTTATTGAATCTCCTCTTCGATAATAGTTGATACCTCTTCTTTGCAAACTCGAGTGCATAACTTGGATCATGATTACGAATGATGGGTGCTCGTATGATGCCTTCCTCATGATTAGTAGCAGCATAAACTGCAGTAGTTATAAAAGCAAAAATGGCAGTAGCAATATGCATTTTCTTTTTTTGAGAGTAAAAAAAATGAATAGAAAGAAGAGATTAAAAAATATGTGAGCTTTTTTAAAACAGCATCACAGGCGGAATATAATTAGATCATTACACCGACAAGTGACCCGATGAAACCCTGCTCCCACAATGTAGCTATTTTTAATCCAATGGCAAATTCTATGCATGCTTCTATCTAACCAAGCAAATAAAAAAAATTATGAATGGGAAGAGAAACCAAAGATGGATTAATCGAAAGTTCCTGTTTCAGAGTTGTCATTGAATAAAGCTGCCGTTTAAACGAATGGAGCTGTTTGTCAATAGTTACGTCAGATAGAAAAGGAGTTCTAATACCTATAAAAAAAAAATAAAAGACGCACAAACCCTTCAAGAAGCTTGGGAAGAGCATGTTTGTAACTGCTGTTGTAATGCCAACTGGAAAGAAGAATAAACATTTTTAAAGGTCCGATTGTTTCTATTTTCAGAAAGCGACGCATTGTGTTCGCTCTTGTCTTGGCGAACTGCGGTCATTTGAGAAAGTCGTGTTTTCTAGTCAAAGTTTCGTTTATATATCATGACCCAAGTATGTGTTGTATATAAGAATAACATGACATTAAGAAAATTGATTAAACCTCGCAATGAGTTGATGCTTATGATATAGCATGATGTAGTTGATATATACTATGTAATGTTGAGAATATAATCGACCATTGAGACCAGGAAAGGATAATTCAAGAAGAAATGAATGAACCCAATGATAGCGCTTTTAAAAGGAGCGTTATGATAGCAGATGTATAGAGATGTTTATCCGTTTAAAGGCAAGTAATGGAGTGCTTTTTCGTAAAAAAAAAATGTATCGGATGTCTAGCACATCGGTGTTAACCATACGATAGCACCCAAGGGTATAAAGATTGACAGTAACTTAGAATTTCGGATTCTCCAGAACATATCTATTGTATGCTGCGATAATTGCTTTCACGGTGATCTCGAATATGCGTTTATCCGGTTTATCAGCCGCAGAGGACATAGCTCACCATAGGGGAGTCTTAATAGTTCTATTTTACTATTGAGCTGAGCATAACATACCTATTTCGTACAAATTCAAAGGCAGCTGTGCCTATAAAAATCAAGACCACCTACTCATTTTCTTTTGCATAAAATTGACAATTTACAAGGAACAAACAAGGAACAAACAATGTAGGAATAATTCTTGTTCGTCAAGACGTAATATTAACAAATACTAAAACACAAGAAGGCGATTTATAGTCATTTTATCATGAACAAAGTAGCGCAACTGAAAATATACACATGATGTCCTCTCAGAGCTAGTTTGGCAGTTTTTGCCGACTGTGTAAAATACAACATCAAGACAACGAAGCGTTATTCGGCTCTTGAGTTTAATGGTCAATAAATGATGGTTTATTCAAAGCATAAGGACAGTTGCCCAGGGCGACCAAGATAAAATCCCCCTAAAAAAAAAAAAAACAACAATACAAGGTCATGTTTCCACAAAGTGGCTTCAGAGTAGCCAGGAGAGATACTATTATCAAGTCTTGATCACATTGTTGGTCTTCATTTTGGCAGCTTGTTCTAGTTTTTGACACAATCCTTCGTCATCTGAAATCTCTTTCAGCCTATCGTCTTAATTCGTAGAGACTTTTATAAAATGTCAACCTTTATTTATGATTATTTATAGTCTAGGATGTAATATATTGGGTATTTATAGGAGTTCTATCTTAATGTTTATAGTTTAGCCATATGCTAACACTGTCCGGGCCAACTAAATCCCGAACGGTAGCCACCAGTAATTCTAATTCCACAGAGAGCTGTTCCGAGTTCATCATATAAGTACTATAATATGTATATTCCCTTTCGCCTAAATGCTGTACTTTGAACACGTCCATTCTACGCGCCAGGTTTGTCAATGTACGTCTTGCCTTGGTTGGTCTGACAACATATGGCGGTAAAGGAGACTTGTTGGTCAATGCATCAGAGCTTAAATGAAGCGCGGTCAAGTAAGACGCAATCTATACAAAAATATTTTTTAATAGCTTTTAGTGCCTCATTTTCTGTGTACGTATCATACCATCTGTTTTCTTGCTTGCCATGTATCTTTAACAACCATCATTCTCCATTCAAATGAAATCTTTTGCATGACAAACTCCATTCCAATGATTAAGCCTAATATGTTATCAAGCACCTGAAGCAGATAAAGATACTTGTGTGCTGGGAATGTCCCTCGCAACGTAGGTTCAAATCGGCTTTGGTCCAAAAGGACGCGTTCGCCTTTGATTTGTTGACGTATACTGTTTGCGATAGCCTGAAACAATGCCTTATCTGCCCGTCGAGTCTCAGGATCTTCGGGTGTGTCTCGAACAAGGAGTGCTAAAAATGTCGAATAGAGTGAGCCGAGGTCACCGATGGTGTTTGAAATACGATGCCGTAGTTCAACTCTGCCTGTCCTCGGATATGGAAAGGCACTGATGATAAGTGCAGCAAGCACACCTACAAGACAGGTCACTGTTCTCTAAATAATGTAAAAATATATTAGTTAAAACGACACAAATAACAAGTATATTCTTACTTGGTAGGTGATGACAAAGATTGTTGTTTGGTTGTTTCCTTCGTCTAGATTATAAGTGTATCCAAGAACTAATAATAAAGATATGAGTTCTAACTTTTTTATCTCAATAATAATGACTTACTCAATGATGTTGTTACTAATGCAAACAAACCACTTGCTTTCCAAAACTTCCCATTGATATAAACCAGCCACCAGGGCAAATTGACGAAAAACGTCAAAACGATCAGGCCTGGGATAGTACCTCTGGCTATTTCCCAAATGATTATGCTTTGAATTGCACCAATGAACGTTCCTACTGTACGTGTTGCTGTTCTACTCAAAATGTTAGAGACAATGGATATATCTTTTTTGATTATTTACGCAAAAAAATTGCTTCCTACTGAAGGACCCATCCAGATGAGAGCCACAACAACAGCCCACTGTCCACGAGATTCAGAATACCAACCGATAGAGTCTTCGAGAAATGCTGGCAAAGATAGCACTACGACCACGATGATGGCACGAAAGGCAAAGGCAGCATCAGCAGTATAAATGTATTGAATGATAAAAAGGTACACATTATAAAAGAAATGCTGTCGTTTGGTGGTAGGGTAAGCAGCATCTGGATCGTGATAGTCCATTGGATCCAACGCGTTCCTCCTCCAGGGATTTATCACTACTTTTTCCAAATGTCCCTGTCTGTGCTCTTCAGGCGTTCGGACCTGTCCGCGGTAAGGTGTTTCCAATTTATACAATGGCTTCTTTGGTAATTGGCTTTCCAAGTCTACGATAGATGACCGTCGGTGAGTCGCTGCAGACGCTGCAATTACTGTGGCGCGTCTTCTCAAGCTTTCTTGGATGGCCAGCGGATATGTGGTTCCTGCAATAGCGGCAGGTGTCTCTAGGTCAAAGGATGCTTCTGTCTGATGATCTTGAAATAACCATTTGGTAAACGACAGATGCGGCCACCAGAGTTGACGACGACTACGGTTGAGGTCGAGCTCATAGATAAGCGATGTTAATGTGTACAGTAGCTTTGCAAATGTGTGCAGATTGAACTGAAAGGTGAGCAAAAGAAATAGGATACGTCTGGGCACACCTGTAGATGTATAGAGCTTGTTGAGGCCAACGAGTCTCTGTTCATGGAATTGACGGATTGCTTCATAAAGAGGAATTGAAGGATCGACGGATGGATCGTAATAAAACGCCTTTTCTTCCTCTTTTTCTTTCTCTGCTCCCACCTTCCACCGATAATAGTACTTGTAAAAGAAAGGTTTACCTTGATATCGAGGATCCAACGACTGCATGCGCCGTAACCGTTTGACCGATTCCTTAACAGCTTCTGAACAGGCGAGTGCCAGATTAATATAAATCGGCCTGACAACATTCAATATCTCGTCATAATCAGTTTTCCAAAAAGTGATCACCTTCATTGAATCTTCCCATTGAACCTTTCGTTGCCTCAACTGCTGACTTGAACATGTCGTCTCGTTACTTTCTGTAAATTCTTCTTCTTCACTGTCCGATACCTCCACGGCCTCTGCTTCTTCTTCATCATCCGTTCCACCATAGTAGCTACGAGGTCTATTTATGTGCATCTCATCATTCTGTTGACTGTCCCGCTCCATCACTTTCTTTTCTGCATTTCGCATATTTTCCTCCATCGCACGGCTGATACCCAACCCCCTGAGAGGCACATGCAGCTGCTTGATCAAGGTAGTGAGATCACTGACGTCAGTGGTTGCAATGACGTTGTACGACGGCTCCCTTCGGACCATGCGTTTCTTTTGTATCAAGGTTGAGACAAGGAGATCGACTTTTTTATGTATTACGGCAACCGAATCAACATGATGTTCTGACTGTAAAAAGGCGTTGACCTGGTGCTGTGTGATATAATCAAACTCCTCCAACACCTTGATCAATTGTTCAACGTACACCCGTGTGCTGTTTTCCGGAAAGAGAAAGAAGACAAGAAAGACGAGGGAAAATCCGACAAGGGTGGGTATTAATGCTTGGAGCTATCGTGAAAAGTTTAGCAAATGCAGAGCTAACAGATGCTAGAATCAACTTACAGTAGGAGCTGCTGTAAACTCCGAATTTTGAACAGCAGCTGTCAGACTGATGACCATGATCGTGGCTGCCAACATACCGCCCACATTTGCCTTCTCTACTCTGACTCGAATGATGCTAAGGAAGAAACAGCCAATGATCAAGAAGAAAATCAAGATGACGCATACTTTGGGTTGAGCCATCATCGTGTTCGTCTGATCTCGTACCAGGCTCGACAAAAACGTACCGAGGATAGACCAGGCGGCGACAAGACAGCACATCAGACTGCCATACACGATGTCCTCTGCTAAAAAACCATACGATTTCGATGGATGCACAAACTCAACTGCGACAGCGGCTAGGATACCACTGGCGCCTGTTAACTGACGAATAGGATCGATCAAGAAGAGACCAAAGGCGATCGTGAGCGCAATGTTTGCCTTGACAATCTTGACACAGATCGGCCAGGTCATCGATTTCCAGAAACCTACCAGTCGTTGCTGGATCGATTCGAGTGGTAGAGGATGACCAGTGGTCGATGATAGTCGAAACCGTGTCTTTGCGTCCAATATCTTGTTCTTTTTTGGTCGTGCTTTCTTTTTGCTCATGTATTTGAAATTTTTTAAAAGTAGGAAAAAAAAATGGATAAAAGATTAGGAAATGTACACCCATCATATTTATGCAAGACAAGCTTTTTTTTCTGGCTCCATTGATTGGCTGAATGCTCTCTGCAATTAAAACTTACAGCAGTTTCATGAGTTTTGCTACAGCAACAGAAAAAAAAACAAGGGGAAAGAATAGATGGAGAAAACATGCAAATGTAAGATATAGATGCGATCATCTCATTGTGCTATTTTTTATATGTAAAACGCCGATTCTTGTCCCGTTTCAAACAAAATTACAAATATATGCTTGATGACAACATAATAAAGTATATTTTTACTTTTCCAAATTCTAAATTAAGGTTTTCCATGATCTTTCACTGCGTCTATGTTACTTTGGCTGGATGAAGACATTGGAATGATTTCCTTGTTGTTCTGTGGTGTACTATTGGGTGATGTCTTTGCAACCGAATAAACGATACCGGCAATGAAACCTAAGAGTCTTTAGTTATTTGAAGTAAATATATATATATATATATAAATCCAACTTACCAACTATAATTGCAGTAACATTTCCAAATGTAGCAGGATCACCAAAGAACAAGATACCAGAGGCAGCAATAGGTAACTTATTTAAAGCGCCTACCATGGAATAAGTAGTAGAAGATGTCGTACGTACACACCAAGCAGAAGCATATGACATGGCAAATGCAGATGCACCTGAAAAGATCATGGCCATCACCACTTGTTGACGTATATCACTAGGGCTATTGAAATATTAGATCTCTCTAATTTAAATCAATAACCTATACTTACAAATTGATTGCTAAGTTTTCTGCTGACCAATCTTCAAAGATTAAACTAGGAATGATGAGAAATGGGATAGAAAGGATGTTGTTATAAAAGACAGTATCAAAATCTTTAAAATTGGTCAACTTGATTCTCTTTCTCATATAAAGGACAAATGCTGCTGATGTGATACAGTTGGTTGCCATCCAAAAATAGCCGGCAATAGTTGTATCCAATTGCACTATTTCTGATAATGTTTCACTAATATCCGTCCATCCAGCAATGACAGAAGATAAGACCTGTAAGAGACGTCAGAAAGTTTTTCTATCTTTGATCTGTCTTTTAGTTACCATCAATCCAAACGAGGCCAGCATCAGATGAGTGACTCTACCGCCAAACCAAAGCACCTCACCATAGGCAATAAGGATAATAGTCAAATTTTTAAAAATAGTGTAGATTGGGATACGAAGGTACTGAAGCGCCTTTGAGCCTGTATATATCATACCAACCAGTGATACTGCCACAGGTAACCATTTACGTGCTTCGTCTTTGTCAAAATCACGGAACTTGATAAGGTTGAAAAACTTGAAGACGACTAATAGGAACACTGTGACCAAGTTCTGTATTAAAAAAAAAAGTTAGTTTATGTATATTATTATTATTATTAGTTATTATTATCATTACCTGAATTGTTAATAGTAAAAAGTTCATATTGAATTCATAACCACTCAAGACATACTTGTTAGTCACTGTCATCAATATAGAAGCAAAGCAATAACTGGCAATGGGTAGAATGGCTCTGGCAGTAGGGGATAATTTGATACCAGATGGTGCAACTACTGTTTGCTGATTATGACCGTAATGACTGTTTTCAGCTTCTTCTTGATCAATGACTACTTTATATTCCTTGGCCTTATCGTCTCCCATTGCTGTGTCTGTAAAGCGGGAAGAAAAAAAGAGACTAAAATGAATAAGAATAGGCAGAAAGCGGTAAAAAAAAGACAACAAAAAGATCTGAGTTTTATTTGAAAGTGATCGCCCAACAAAAAGCCCAGAGTGTGCACCCCCTCGCCTTGATCATTTTGATAAACTGTAAACAATGACTTGAAAAAGATGTCATACTACCTAAAATTAGACAGTGTAACTTTTTTGAGCATTTCTTTGGATGTAAAATGTAGAATAGACAAAAGAATTATTGTTGTGGAAGTTTGATTTTAGACAAATCTTAGTTCAAAGATGGTTTATATAGAAACATCCATAATTACTATCCAAAAGGGGAAAATGCCGTGTTTAATATTGATTTCGAAGCATAAATGATTGACAGGCACTAATTTGTATATTGTATCCAGTTTCACTAAACAGTGGAGGTAGATGACGAAACAATCAAGATATTCTAAAACCGCTGAAAGTCAAGTTAATCCCAATTACCTTGTGGACTGATGATATCAGCAAGAAAACGAATCCATATGGAGCCAACTTGATGAACACTGCTGAGATGGATATGAAGGAGAGGAACAAGTATGATAGCCAGATTATTATCTTTTCATTTGTACTCATATCAAATTGGATGTAGTGGGCTTAACTGTCCTGTTTCTCAGGATTTAGATGCTCTCTAGATATCTGGTATTATATTCATGATATTACAGTGGGTGAAGATATCCTTGTCTTTCCTCCTGTTCTCTTCATTGCTGGTGATAGTGTGCACCATGTTGAGCTTTGTTTAAGCAGAGTATCTCGTGTTGTGTGTTCCTGTCGCCATTGTGTTTAGCAAATTGATCCTCATTAAATGCGTGATATCCTTTTCAATTGACTTTTCATAAAGAATTTCTATTAATGACATTTGAGGCAAAGAGAAAGAGCTAGGACGAGTCGGATAAAGTACAATGTGTCTTAATATTTACAAACTTGATTGATGCATTCAATGCATTAGTACATACAGCACTCGTAGGCAGTAACAGCATGTTAAAAGAACTACAATATTGACCACAAAACACGCTCATAGAATGCGTCATGCTCAATTCTTGTTGGTCATAAGCAATCCTGTTTATTTTTTCTTCATAACAAAAGAAGCTTTGTCGGTGTGTACCTGTGATTATTCTTTTTACTATCATTCGTCTATATCACCAACATTACTCTTTTAGATTTGGGAGTGGCCTTTAATTTTTAAAATGTGCGTTTCGTGCTTCATGGTTTCGTGTCTGGCCAATAAAAGTTTATTCGGGGGAGAGTGAGACTGATGATGGTTTTTTTGTTAAATATGTAAATGGGTGGGTGTTAAAACTACTTGGTTAAAATAGTGGCTGATTTCATAGTGTAAGCGAAACATCACTTGTTCAAGAGAAAGCAAACATAGTTTGACATGCAAAATGTGTATCATGAAATACTTATTTAAACGTACTATGTGTCTTGATTTTTTGGACTGTTCTTTTTAATTTGAGAAGGAGGGCAAAAGCGAATTTCTCTTCTTTAATAATAAAAAAGATGGATACTTTTATTAGTGAACATATAAAGCAACTTGACGCGTCTCTTGATACAACATTCACAAAGCACGTACAAGAGTACAGCTCGGTTCAGCAGATAAGCGATAACTTGTTAAAGTCAACACAAGCCCTTGACCTTTCGTCATTACCATCTCTAGAACACATTCGAGACAACTTGGTGACATTGACACAGCTTCGAGAAAACGAAAGAACTGACACAGATTTAGAGTGGCTATTTATTGCCAAGTGTACGTTGGCTGTCTATGGATACGTTTTCTCAGATGTGTTGAACTTGACACTTCCTGTGTCTGAATCGATCGATTATTGGAATGGAATCGAGGGTAGCACCTGGCAGGAAACATACTATGCCTTACAAAGTAAACCCTCATTAAGCTTATACAAAAGAAGAGACTAATTCATTCTTAATAAGCCATTCCTTTTCGTCTTTACTCACTTGCTAAGGACGCAGCCCGCCATATTTCCAATTCAGTCGATATGCAATCACTATTCACCTCTTCTGATTACTTGCTGACACAGCTATTTCCAATTCACAGCAGAAAATCACTTGATGCTCGTAAATTCTTTGGCTCGCTTCAACGTCGTCCCTTTCTATTGCAAATGATTCATGAAGAGATTCGATTCAAGAGAAAAGCCTTGGAAAAATTCCGTTCTGAACAAGCAGCCAATTTAGGCATGCTGCTGACCGCGTCTCCTCAGTTCAATAACTCGGCAGAAGGAAAAACGTTTGGACAGTCGGTCGGATCTCAAGTGAACCAGAGTGTACAAATGCTATCATTTCTCCTGAATCCAGATACGACAATTAATCAGGCGTCGATGCTAACCTCTCTTGCTGACACCTCAAAGGAGGCAGCGATCGATAACGTCGTTGATGCTCTCACGCGTATCATTCATCAATGGCCTAACGCCCGCAAGAGATACGTTGCGGCCGTACAAGAGTCATATGGTAAACCCTCTAGACTGACGCGATATTGGATTCCGGCCGTCCTTTCTTATTTTCTTGGCCAGATCGCCCTTCGATATGCTCTAAACCGAAAGGAGGATATTGTCCGGTGCGTGGGGGAACTTGGAAACACAGCGCATGATTTCTTAATTAATTGGATTTGGGAACCTGTGAAGAAAGTTTGGGAAACGATCAGGTTGAAGGACCAGCAGCTGAGACTTTTGAGCAAGCAGGGATTACAAAGTGATTTAGAGGTATGTATATTTGTAATTGTGATCGCACGCTTGTGTGTGTGTGTATATACCTAAGGAAAGTGCTAAATTTTATAAAGTCATTGGAACGAATGGTTATTGGGTTTGCAAAAGATAATCTACATTGGACAGAAGGCGATCTTGCTAAACTGGCAGAAGACATTCGGGAAGGAGATATTTCAGTTGTATTGAGAGAGTATGAAAAAGAGATAAAGGTAAGCAGTGAATTGTATTTGTTATGTTTAAAAGCTTATCTCCATATTTTAATAGAGTCCTTTGAAAAACGCTGTTCTTGGTATATAAAGAAAGAATTTAAAAGAAAGATGTTGATTCTAGCTTATATAGGCGACTTACTTCAGACCATTCTTATTCAAGTACAGAAAACAAAGGTGGACGTTGATTTAGCAATGTCTGCTCTAGACAAGTTGCTTCGATCCAACGAGCTTAATTTTGCCTTCTTAGGTTCGTGTGACATATAATTTCTATTGATTGTATTTAAATAATGAAAATATAGCTGTTGCGCCTTCCATGTTGCTCACATGGGCATCGGCCTCATGGTTAAAAGGCTTAATAGAGGGAAGAACGAAACAGCGTATTGCTAAAGCTGGATTACCTATCCGTGAAACACTCAGGTATATATTATCCTCTCCTTAAACCTATGTGTCTGACCACGTTTTTTTTTTTAAAAAAAAAAAAAAAGACGTATCGAAAGACAATTGATTATCAGAACACCACCACAGCAGCTAAGTGAGTGGCATATGAGTGCATCTCAAGCATGGCGACAGGAAATGAAGACAAATGATGAAAATATGCTACAAGCAGACTGTGAAACCCAAGGACTGTTGTTATGTGAAGTTCATTTATTACGAGCCTATGCCTCAACGTTACCCAGTCGAAATAACACACGGGCGAGGTTTTTAGAGGATATTCGAGACTTGGAAAACCCAAATTTGAGTAATGCTCAAAAGATACAAACTATTGCTCGTATGAGTCGATTCTGGAAGTTTATCTAAGTCGTCTCTCCTATACTTGACTCCTTATTTTATATCTTTTTTATAAAACTGTGTATCCTTTTTTTTTTCTGTTCCCTGCATTTTATTTTATATCAAATGAAACATTTCGCCACAGCCTTCTTTATTTGTCTTGTATTCATCACTTTAACCCGAGCAAGACCCATTGACGGAGTCACGACGAATACGGTACCAGGAAAAGGCCACAGTCATAATTTCAAACACACCGAGACTACAGTCTATACCGTAGGCTCAGACGATGGTACAACGATGGAGGTAGGGTGATGAAAAAAAAATGAAAATAACAAGAAGGCTAAATATGAACAATATAGTTTACTGATGCGGATGTAGCGAATTTTCCCGAGTTGGAACGAGTGATGACCGAAAGTAACCAAGTTTATCAGAGCGATTCTATCTGAGGCTCAATAAATAAGTGTACGGTTAAACAATCTTTTTATTAAACCCAAGTGGGCACAGTATTTTTACGAGCGTAGCGAGTCGGAAGCGGTTAGTAGTATTTTTATACTGAAATTGCCTGGGCAAGTTCAACAAAGTGGGGTATATAATGTGGTGGGGGTGAGAAGGTCCTGGTGGAGGAGGGAGAAATCATACAATCTAATAGGTGTAGGTAGAGGGGAATAAAACCAATCGTTATAATCGGTAGGCTAAGACTTGATGATGTTAGGGTTCATGTTTATTTCAACCTGGGCGGGTACCGCAATTATTCATAATTTGTTTATTTCCAACGACCAACAACCGAGAACCATAGAAAGTGGCATTAAAACCCTCAAGAGCAAGCTACTGAGAGCGGTTCCGTGGGATTCGAATGCAGAACTTTGGCTACAAATCATAGATTTTGGTTCTTTGTTGATCAAACTGACAACATAAAAAAAATTAAAATACAGTAATGACCATATTTCTTTCTTCTTGAAAGACAAAATTCATATTCTACATCAAGAACATGGAAGGACATCTGTTCTTTGAACAAGTATAGCTTGACGTTGCACATTGAAAAGGTTTGTTGACGATATTACAGGTTGTGCCTAAAGGTAACCTTCTCTTAGGTTTCCTCGTGCGCGTAGTATACACTTTCTTATACGCACGAAAAAATTAGCTAATTCATTTTTTTTCGTGAATTTTTTCGTGCATGTAGTGTTTCCCTTATTTTTTGATCCATAATATTAGGACGGTGACCGAGATGAAGCATGCGCCTGCCTAGCAGTATCATAGCAAATTTTAGCCCTGTTACAAGACAATACTGTCCTTAATCCTATCAACAGAATTTTGTTATCCGTCCGATACATGTAAGTTTTTAGGCTCTGAAAACATCACGTCTAGTTCTAAATTATTAATAGGATGGAGAGGCTGCCACGCAGAATCATTGAAGATGGACCCAAGGAAACGGAACTTATTATCCGACATTTGGAAGCGATTTCAATCCTCTTTTTGAAGACTTGGATAATAATATAGCATTTCGATAGTAATTGAAAATTTTGGCTGGGATAAAAAAGGATATAATGGAGAGAGGACAGTTTGATATTCATAACTTAATTGAATAGGACATCTGTCAGTGATGAAGAAAAACAATCCAATGTACGACCTGATGCATTAATTAATATAACTTATGGAGCAATGTTGGGTGACCGAATTGGTTGCAGAAAAGTGAAAGAGCAGTAACAGGCCCCCAATTACCGGCTGGTTGGTATCGATCTGGTGCGTGTTGCAACTTTGGCCAAAGATGCTTCTGATAAACACAAGTTGAAATCTACTCTTGCTTTCCTTGTAGCTGGTAAAATATTAGTTGCATTCTATAGATCTATAACATTCTCATTCTGTATTATCACATGAGCAAAAATGCTACGTTCTACATCATTGATCGCGCCAAAACAGACCTCTATATTATGCGTGTAATTGCTCATATCTAACTTCCATGTAGCCTTGATCAAGCACCACTTTTTATTTTGCAATTGAACAAAGCTATCAACGTCATTAGTTGCTTTCAGAGTGTAGAAAAAGGCGATAACCACAACTATGCCCAAAATCCTGTAACATTGACTGATCACAGTATGCACCAGATCATTGACTCCAAAATCTCAAAAAAAAAAAGAAAAGCAATATCTAGCCATTATAGCCATTAATCATTATCATGATCTTGTTCATTATATGAATATATCTTCCGGTCTGCCATGCACGTAGTATTTTAAGATAGATCAAAATATATCAAAAATATTAAGAATAGTAAATAAAACAGAGACTGTGTTTGGGGATGTATACATTGTATAGACAAGTTTATAGCTACTAAGCTATTAGGATATATATGTTTATTGATATAGTATCGACCTAGCTGAATCATCACAATACAGATACCATCAAAGTTGGGAGGTTTGGAGCTTTTGTTGCAGCTCCGTGCTCTTTGTATCTCAAACGGTTTTCTCTCTTGTTTATGGGTGGCTTCTTTGTGTATATTGTGCATTTTTGTTAACAGCGTTTGCTTTAAAAGAAAATACAATGTTCTGCTTTGGTATCTGTATCTTTTAGATCATTCAGGTAAGATTGCTTTTGTATATTTTATGTTCTAGACAACATTCTCTGACTATCGTTTATTACTTTAATAACTGGTTTTTGATTGAAGTGTTTTACAATCTCTCATATAATATCGATCGTTGTTTGTGTATTGAAGTTAGATATTAGCTTAAAAACAACACTGAAACATGCAAGGATGGCTTGCGCTCTTTTTCGGTTCCAGGAAACTTTAATGATAGCACACAACAATCGCCCAATGTCATCACTCAGTTTTTCAATTATAGTCCCAAAGATCATTGCGCGGGACATTTTTTAGCGAGAAGACTAAAATATGTTTTTCGATGCTTTCTACAGGGATTTTAGTCTTAATTTTTCTTTTGGAAACTTGAAATGAACTTTTAGTACAAAGTGAATTTTTATTTTGGATGAAACACGTAAGAAAAGATAACGCATAATGGTAGCATTTACCTTAAGCCTAGTTTTTTGTTAATGCACCTATTCCAGAAGGTCTCGGCATGCCTAACCCAACCTTGGGAGTCCTGAACAGTAACTGATCCGCAAGCTGCAGGAAGGCAAGATGTCAGTATCTGCTTTATCAAGTAGGTTTCGCTTGATATTGCTCTTTATTTTTGATTAGCATTCTTCGATCGGATTCAAAAAAGGAGAGTAAGGGAACATGAACAAAGGTTTATACCCTCTCTTATTGATAGTATCAACAACAAATGCAGAATGGTGAATTCTGCAGTTATCCATTACTATAAAAAAATCCTTTTTTGTCGTACCTATGAAGTGTGTCCATTACTTCTTCCATAAATTTGACAATATGATACACCGTGTTTCCCTTTCTTTATTGTATAAAGATGACCTTTTCAAGGAAAAAGCACACTCTATTGTTACATGCTTCCACAGAGAAGGGATAGAAATATCTTCTAAGTCTGGAAATTGTTTAAGAAGAGCTTCTTCGGTTAATCCAAATGTTGAGGGCCGGTGGCTCTCAAGGTGCTAGATCAGAAAAATGGTGTGCTGAGGAAAAAGCTTCTGTTTTGTACCTCTGTTTTTGGCTTTCGGAGCAAAACCAGGCAATACGCTACCGTTGCTATCATTAAACTCCTTGAGCAGCCTGTAAACACTTTGTCGAGGAATACTACAGCGTACTTGGAGATTTCAGTAACTGAATCGAAGTCGATTATCTTTTTCGATCTCGCCGTATTGTTGGATCACATCTTCTATCTGTTCTTCAGACTCATTATTACTAATATAATACTCGCTTGGAGGTACATAGTTAACGTAGTCCATGTAACTCGTCCCAACTTCTATTTTCATATTATGCCAAAAAAAATCAAACCAATTAAGACTAAAATCTTGTACTACGGTAATTCTTAAGGTATTTTTAGGCTGACAGACGAAAAAATACTTTTTCAGAAAGAGAAATCTACAAAGGATTTTTTGAGTTCCGATAGGTATTTTTTGAGTCAGAGTTGAGTCTGAAGGTTCATATACTCAATGTTGTGTAAGTGTGTGGCGTTTTTTTTTTCCCCCTTCCTTTTGACAATGAATTTTTCTTGTGGTTGTCTATTTGACAAGTCAGTAAAAGAACCTCATTTTAAAAAGTCAAAATATTTCGAGGATCTAAGTGCAAGTTTTGCCATCAATGCTAAAAATGAGCAATTAGGTGCCCAGTAAGTTTACAATAATAAGGTCAATGACCAGTTGCTTCAAAAAAAAAAAGTTATTCTTGGTTAGTTCAAATGCATAAGCCTATTCTAAAGCAACAGCCAATCTATGTTGAAGCAACGTTTGAAAATCCAAGTGATCCTCAGTCTCCTATTCATGTACCAGGCGTTCAACTGGTTCATGATACCTTTGAGCATCCACGCTATTATTTTCTATCACCTGCACTTCCTTCTCTAGACTGTAAATTGTATGATGTCAAATTGACGGCCTACACTGATAAATCCAAAAGACAAGCGATAGCAACACATGAAAACCAAATCTTATCAAGAATCAATACGGATACATGCGTCAAAGCCGAATTTATGGAAAGAATGGCTCAAGCATCAAAATATGCCGAATGGGAAACAAAGCAATAGGACACATATCATGTTCATTTTAATAAACTATACACATCAACACTCCAACCTATCTGTCACCTACCCTCTTGTCACTACTACAACAACCGATTGGTATGACAACATACCAATGAAAGTTCTGTGAAACCCATTATGCAGTTTTATGTGACTGTTTGTAAAAAATCTCCCTTTTTCATTCTCCAGTGGAAAAAAAAAAAAATAGGTAAAAGAGAGGAAAAAAAAAAAAGACAAAGAGAGAGAGAGAGAGAATGTCCTTTCTTTTTTTTTTCTGAAAAAAGAAAAAAAAAACACACACACACAATACATACGCAGCTTTATAGAACACAGTAGCCAACAATATTCAATTTATTGATATGAGTAAGTTGAATACATTTTTGTAATTTATACTAACAACAATAATAGTTCATAAAAAAACTAGTAGAGGAAGAAAAAGAAGACAAGTGAAAAGGAGAAGATCTCAATCAAGTTCAGAGGAAGAAAGTTCTGAAGCAGATTCAGTCACTCGCTGTGTATGCGGAAAAACTCGTATAGTATCCTATTACTAGAAAACAATACTAGAAACTTATAATCTTTATAGATAGCGTAGGTTTAATGGTACAATGTGATGAATGTGAAGTGTGGCAGCATTGTGAATGTATGGGATTAGAAGAGCCAGACATTCCTGATCACTACTACTGTGAATTATGTAAACCAGAGAATCATTTAGCAACAAGACTTCCTAATGGAAAGTAAGTACTGGATGTATATATATTGTTTATCATGTGCTTATTTTTGTCCTATAGAATGAAGCGTGAATACAGTTCAATTGGACATGATAAAAAGACACCCAAGAAGCGAACGACACTAAACAGTAGAGAAGCATCCATGTCTTTAGAGGATGTTCTAGCAGTGAGAAACGCACTTGAGCTGTATGAATCAGGCCAACGATCTCCTTCACCTGTAGAGAAGAAAGGAAACAATATAGAAGTGCCTCATGAAGAACTTCCGCCCATTAAGGAGCAAGGTAACGTAAAGACGGTATACACAGAAACAGTACACTCACAAACAATGTAGATGAATCAGATTCAGAAGTTATTGCTAAAATAACAAGACCAAAGAAGAAGCAGTTGAAAACATCAGAAAGAAGGACAGGAGGAGGAAGAGGGAAGGGAGGTAAAAGAGGTAAACCGAGATCACGTACGTCGACTCCCCAGCCAAGAGATTGTTCACCAGCACTTATGGATGAGGGAACACCGACGAGTAGTCAACATGAGGAACCAACAACGAATATTGGCACAGCTATCTTTGAATACTTTACACCCGAATCGCGTGCTTTATCTCCACCCGCCAAGCCTCGTCATCCTCATGCACGTATGAGTATATATGAAATGAATCGCCGTGCGGCTCAAATACTTGAATATATCAGCTCTATACAGATTGAAATGGCTACTAAAGAATCAAATCATATCAAGAGTACATCATCCATAGGCGCCAGTGCTGCTGATACTATTACCAGTACTACAACTGCTGCTATTGAAACAATAACAGAAACAGTGGATACAGATCAAAATGGCAAAATAGATGATGATGCATGTTCGTTAAGCAGTGCAAGCACCATACCTCTTGAACGCGATGATGATTTGGACTTTCATGAACCAGAAAAAGACGATAATCGATCATCACTAGAAATTATGGATATGCTTACACGCAAACTAATCAAATTTCAAAAACGATTTGGAACAATGCATCAAGAGGATGAGGGACGTATAACTCGAAGCCGTGAAGCAACAAGTTATGGGCATGCATTATTATAGTCTTTTCTTTTTCTGTACATTTTTATTTATTTCATTGTATATATTCCACCTCTCCTCTCTCTTTTTCTTTTTACGTGTGTATGTGTAAAATAAACTACGACAGTCTAAGGAAAAAATACATATGTTTATACCATCAGTCTTCATCACTCAATTGTTTTTATTTATTTATTATATTACTGAAAGCCTATTATTACCACATCATTGGTCTTTTCTACATTAACTTTTCAATTCTTTCTGTTCTGTATTCTCTTCCATCGCTGTATCTTCTTCCATCTTATTTTCTTCTTCGTCTTCGTCTTCTTCTTCTTCTTCTTGAACTGGATCTGTCTTTTGTTTCTTTGCGGGTGTATCTTCATTCAGAACCTGTTTTCTCTTTTCTATGGCTGCTTTCAGAGTCATTGTAGTTGGAATGACATCTTCCAAGAATTCAAATGGCTCGACATCCTTTACAACCTTGGCTTTAATTCTCTCTTTTTAGTCTTAAACTTTTTTAATAATGATTCTTCTGATCCATACCCAAATCTTTATAAAACACACTCTTTCTTTTTTCTTGTTTAGCTTTATCAAGTGCTTCAGAAACAAGATATTCTATAAACAACTCCTAAAATGACAATCAGTGATTATGTTTTTTAACAATAGGGTTTGTATTATTTTACAGCAGCATAAGTAATACAAAAAGTGGCATCGGTGCTGATGAGTGAAATATCTTTATCTTCTTTGATAAGACGCTTTATTCTTGCTAAAGGAAATGTCGTCGTTCCCAACTGTCTCTCTGCTGTCTGCTTCGTAGTTTCCTCTGTTGTTTCTGCAGGCATATATAAATAAAGAAGAAGAAAAAAAAAAAGAGAGAGAAAGAAAGAATGGTGACTGTCGCGCGCGCGCGCCTTCTTTTTTCATTTAAGGAAAAGCCCCGATCTTTATTGTACTTGCATACCTCTCTTTAGCTCTCTTTTTTACAATTGATGTATTCTATCTCCTTTAAACCAGGATTGTAATGTGTTGGATTGAAACCATATCAACTGGATAAAAACTTTGACTGCACAATAAGGATATCATTATATCACTTTTCATATAATTTGAATTGATCAACTTTGACTATTTTTTTATTGACCAAGGTTTGACTCAAGGCCAATTCACAAGTTGTCTTTAAAAAAGGTCATTTCATATGCCTGCATACCTTTTTTTTTTTTCCAAAGCTTCTGGCTATGAAGGCATAACTACATGAAACGAAGAGATCATTTTCTATTTAGAAAATGGCCTTTATATTTCAACTATAGATAATACAGCGTGATGAATATTCATTATTTATTGACAAGCTTCACAAGCTTTCTGCTTAAAACATCTACACATACAAATAATTTTTTTTTGTGAAGCAGGAAACAATGGTATTTTAATCGCAGCTTCAACCGTGTCATCATGCTGTGGTTACGTGTCCCTTCAACCATCCACAGTAAACACGTACAAAAACTCAATACCGACTCTTTTATTTAACAGATCATGAATTTCATACAGATCACAGAAACCACAAGTATGAGAGAACAAGTGTAAGCCCGACTGGCACAACCGCAGCAATAACGTGACTATTTTTACGTTGACGCATAGGCACATCAATGGCGGCTGTCAAACTTGTTGAATATATAAATACTTAAATACTTGTATATTTTTTCTCTCTTTTGGTGTATATACAAACATGGAGGCTGTTGATAAAACCGCTACCTTACCAACCGGAAACTTTGTTGAAGCCGTACGCACATCGTGCCGTGCTTTGACAGAGAAAAGCGATAAAGTCAAGATATCCAAGCAGGGTATTGACCGCTTTTTGAGTGAGCTTGATAAGAAGCAGTATGAAGAGCTTTCTTATGATTCATCAGTTATTTTGCCTCTCAAGTTTTCTACTATGGAAGAAGAGCTCAATTTCATTTCCGTCATTAACTTGTTGAATTTTGGTAGTGGATATCGATTAGAACTTCATAAATATGCTGGTAGAGGGTAAGTTGAAAAGAGAGAGAGAGAGAGATCAGGGTTATTAAATTCTTGTTTGTAGTGCTTTTGATACGATTCGTTATGGTGTTATGGCTATGCATATCGGTGGAATTCCTATGGACGCAAAGTCATTTAGCGAGATTGATATCTTCAAGGTTTCTGAAATCTTCCAGTTCCCTATCGATAAGGAAGTTCGTCACGAAACGTTGGACTTTGTTACCATGTCTCAGCCAACGCCCCTGAAGCCATTGGCTGTTGGCATCACTTCGACACTGAACACGACTGGCAAGTACTTGCAAAACCACGGATACAAGAGTCTTGCTCAATTCATTTTGGATCATGCCAAAAAGCAACCCAAGGATGCGCTCTATTTGGTCGAAGCCTTAGTCAGAGCTTTTCCTGCATTACACGATCATTATGTATTTGACGATAATAAGGTTTATCTGTTCAAGAAGGCACAAATCATGGTGTATCATCTTTGGTTCTTGCTGAGACACCAAGTCCCTGATCTTTTTGACTTTACGAATATCAACAGTTTAACTATCTTTGCTGATAATGTGGTACCTACCATGCTCATCCACCTGGGCGTTATGGAAATAGCTGACGAATGGAAGGAGATGATTGAGAAGAATGTCGATCTGTCTGTAGAAGTGGCTACGACCTTGAGAGCAGCCAGTGTTGCTGCCTGTGAGGATATCGTTCAAGCATCCAATGGACTGATGAATACTGGTGGTTTGGATGTCTACTTGTGGCAACTTGGAAAGTGGGAGACTATAGAAAAATACCTCGTTTGCAGTTAAAAGATACAATTATGTTTTAAAAATAAAAATTTACGCCTAGTTTTTTTTTTCTTTTTTTTTTATATGCAGAGAAAGTAAATGCAACATTCAAAAGCAGATTTAGTAAGCCCTTATTTCCCATCACAACAACAACAACAACAACAGCGTCAGTCATCAGTACAACAGCAACAACAACAACAACAACTACAGCAGCCTTACTCACAACAAGGCAGCTATGGTTTAATGTCAGCCATTTATACCAATCCAGTAGTATCAGATAACAATAATAATCATAATAATAACAATAATAGCAATGCTCCAACCATGTCTCGTAAATTATATAGCTGCAAGGACTGTAAAAAGTGCTTTGACAGCCCTAGTACGCTACGAACACATCAAAGGTTCTTATCATTGTTATTGAGATAACCATTATTTCTTACTTGTTTCCTTTATAGAACCGTGCATGATACGAGTGAAACTTTACCAGCGCGCTCAAAGACAGGACAAGATAAACCTTATGTAAGTGTATGAACATTTATTTATGAAACAGATACACATATATATATATGTAAACAGGTATGTGCATATGCAGACTGTGGTAAATCGTTTTCACAGTATGGAAACTTGAAGGTAATGGTTCTACAGGCGACAGGGCAATGATAAATTCCTAATGCATCGTACTTTTTAATAGACACATGCAAGGAAGCATACAGGAGAACGACCATACCAAGTAAGATTTATAATAATAGAAAAGATCTGTAGATGCCAATACTTTTTATTTACCTAGTGTTCATATGAAGGCTGCGATAAGGCATTCACTCAACTCGGAAACTTACGAACACACGAGATTATACATTGGCCAGTGAAGCCATTCATGTGTACATACCCCAACTGTGGTAAAGGATTTACACAAAGGGGCAATCTAAAGGTATTTCTCATTACAACAAAAGTACTCCTATTGAACCCTCTTTCTTGGACACATAGACACATCAAATTAAAGTTCATCAGATGGAAGATGTGCAAAAGTGAAAGCAGGGTCACGACGTTTTATTTTATTGTTAGAGGACGCGTTTGTCAGTTAATAAACCATTATACTCATCTAATGGAGTAATAGGTGAATCTGTCATAGGATTAACGCCATACTCCAAATGTTCCGTAGAAAGTCTTAGTGTTGGATGACCTTCAAAGTTCCAAGTAGATTCGACAGCCAAGTCGTCATCATATTCATCATCATCCCAAACATCATTATAGTCACTTTCAGTTCTGCTCTTACTCGAATGGTATCCTTTTCTGTTCAGATCAGGCTGTTGTGCAAGATACTTTCTTAGCAGCTCAGGAGATGCGCCCTTCTTCAGGAATGATCGACCGAGAAGTTCAGTAATCGAGCAGCGTTGGTTAGGATCCTTTTGAAGACTGTGTTGGACAAAATCCTTAAAGGAGGCAGAGGGTTCGTACTCACAGTGAGTAATGGTTGGAGGTGGATCTTCAATCACCATTGTGAATATCTATAAGTATGTAAGACCATATATTTTTCAAACATTTATCTAAAACTTACCGTGATCGGGTCATACTCTGAGTAAGGTGGTCTACCCCTAGCTAATTCGATAGCAGTGATACCAAGAGACCAAACATCTATTTTTGCATCATAGTCATGGTTCAACAGTATCTCTGGTGCCATCCAGCATGGAGTACCTACAAATGATCGACGCGCTTTCTTGGGATGCTGACGTTGAGGTGTATGGAAGGGTAATAAAAATGTTTCATTCTTTTTAGGCAAGTCTGCCAAATTGAACAAGTGGTTACTGACACCAAAGTCAGCCAGCTTGACGATTCCCGTTTCCCAGTCGATCAAGAGATTGGCTGATTTGACATCGCGGTGAATCAATTCATTACTATGAAGGTATTCTAATCCTAGTGCTACTTGCTTCAGAATACTATGAAACCGTTCAATATTTGTACACGGAAAGGAACCTATTGCTTACCATGAAACAATGTTTTCTTTCAAACCAACGCAGCGATTTTTTAAAAGAATATCATGACAAGAACCTTTATATTATTAGAAGGGAAAGTTTTTTTTTTTTAAAAAAAAAGAGAGACATTTACCAGCTGACATGATTGGTGTGACAATGTATAGTTGGGAACTATGAACAAAGCTTTGGTAGACTTGAAGTAAATGTGGATGTTTGCATAGGCTCATAATTTGAATTTCTTTTCTTAATGCTTCCAATCTTGAATCGTCTAAATTGTTATCTTCCAAATTAACAGTCTTGATGGCGATCATTGATTGTGTTGGCTTATAGATGGCTGAATAAACAGAGGCAGTTGCACCTGCACCAATAGTCCTGAGAATATCATAGTCATCCACTTTGGAAGAATAGGTTTGTTGACAAGGTGTATTTGTAGAATGAGTACGAATAGAAAGTCGAGTGACTCTGCTCATGATTTCTGATATGGATCTTTGCCTTGATAGTGGCATTTTCTTTGGTATAGATTCGCTCACTGTGCTTGACCTACGTCTTGAAAATATTTGATTGAAAGAGGATGTACGACTGAGACTTGATGATGAAGATGACACCGAATGATCCATAATAAAAAAAAAAAAAAATAAAGAATATGTAAGAAATGAAACAAAAATGCCTTTAATTTATAATCTTTTTAAAGTTAATTATTGTTTAGAGGACAACTGTCAATATCCCTAATTTGTGATACATCAAAAAAAGGAGTCCATTTATTCATTAGCTATATTTCATAAAGGGTGAGAAATTACCCTCATCCATGATTAATTATCTAATAGATATTTTTATAATAAACAATAACTTTAAATAAATATAGTTAAAAATAAGCTTATTAACAGCCCTGAGGATTATTGATTAAAACGTATTATATCTCCTTTTATGTGACAATCATGACAGGGAAATGAATGTTTCTAATTGAGCAGAAATTACTTGTTTACATGAAAAATTCAGTCTTGTTTGAATCGTTTATTGCATGGAACCATATCAGTGTAGTTTACTTTGAGCGTGCTTTAGTGTCTTTTGATCTTAAAGTATGACAAATTGGAAGGTGCTTTCTCTGCTATGAAGCATTGTCTAATAGTTAAGTATAATTCAGTATGAAAATCTTTGGTGTAGGTAACTATAGTATATGTGCCCTGCAATTGTTCCGGAACAGGGTCATGTCACACAAGAGGTTATTTTAATCTCAAGACAAGTGAGATAAATACATTCTCTTCTCTGGAAACATAAAGTGCGAGTAATCGTTACATGGAAGCTGTATTCTGTTCTTTTGCATGCTTAAGTGTATATATATATACAGTACATACCTTACACAAGAGATAGTCAATTATTACACTAGATTCATCAGTCTTGATGATTTGAGAAAAGAATAACCTATATACATTGTTTTGATAGCATTCTTGGCTTAGTAAACTGTGCTATATGTATGGAATCTATTATAAGTAATCACAAGGTAAAATCTACATGAATTTGTAAAAGATGACAGGCATAGGCTGACACGATTTAGACAGATACTGATTTTTACACAAAGATAATGCGAATTTCATATGCGCTATTATAAATCAGTAACAGCTATTTTGGTAACTGTAATGAATACGTTATTATTTTGTGTAAAAATAGATTCAAAGTATTTATTTGCGTCAATTAAAGTTGCATGAACAAGTGATTTATTAAAATGATGGCGTTTGTTTGTATTTGTAAAGGAAGAAAAGTGTTGATTTAGTTCATTCAAGAATAAAGAGGAGTTCAGTTTGTATCGAATGATACTTGCATGGCTTTTCTATTTGAGGAAACCCTTTAGAAAAAGGATGCAAAAGAGCAAGAGCTACTAGAACGGTCTAGCCCACGAGGCATATAAAATAAGCTCAACCTTAATACAAAAAAAGGAGACCCTGCATAAATAATCAATTGCATAAGCAATATAAGCCTATATACATTTACAACACAGTCAAAGAATCAATATGGTCAGACTTTCTCTTTTGAAATATGGAATATTATCGCGGATTGCTATTGTGATAGACTCTTCCCTGGTGGCTTTTCATTGAATTAAGACGGACAATGCCTTATTTACAGAAATAACATACATGAGATAATATGCTTTTGATAATATAAAAAAGGGGCCTGAAACGCAAAGCATGTTGATTTCTTGAGCAAGAATTACGGATTTGATCCGCATTGGACAGTATCACAGGAGGTTTTTTTTTGCTTGATGCACGATAGCTAAAGTCAGAAATTCTTTGAATTATAGCAATCGTTTTGGAATCACAGCTCCAATGTGCATTTCTTCTAGAGAATGAACTATTGTTTGACTCAATAAGTACTTTGAATATTGATATTTGGGCCAATTGACTATTGGTATGACGTGTATCGCACTGATATATGTATTGTGTGTGTGTGTGCCACAATGGTGACAATGAATGACTACTCGTTAATCATTTGAACACATTCTCATGCCGCAGCCCAGACTAATCAAGTAATCATAAATGTAGAATATAGTTAACTTTCTTTTCTTATGCATTAAATATATGTCCTCCTAGATCGATATGCTTAGATCAATCTATATATATCTGTCATTGTAGATCAATTACACAATGAATGCGATCATTGCACAATGAGGTTAGATCACAACATCGGATGTCGATGCGCAAAGTAAACATCCGACATGGTTGCGCCTATCCCCTGTTTGTGCTACCATACAAATGTGACAAATACAAAGTTTAAGAAAACTCAGAGTATTCATGATGACTGATCTGTGTAAGGTACAAGCAACTATAAGTCATTGAAGACAATTTGAAGGTATTAAGCTGATTACGTATGAATAACATCTTTTTTTTTGCCACATGGATTATTGTAACACCTTTCAAATTGTCATTTTTAGTAAAATGCAATAAAGTAACGCATTGACATTTTCCTCTTTAGATCCAATTCATTTCTGAGTTCATTTCTCCTTTTATTGCTATTACCACTCTGTCTCTCTCTCTCTCTTGAGCTTATAATAAATCACATCAGTTCTGTCCTTGATCAACTCTTCATTAGACATGATGTAAATGAAAGAGAAGAACTGCGGAACAGAAAAAGATTAAAATAGAAACAATTTAATCGCCGATAAAACTATCTGCTTAATACTCTTTTTTTTTTTTTTTTTTTTTTTTTTTTTTTTTTTTTTTTTGCAAGTGAGCAACTTGCGCAAGAGAGAAGAATGGCAACCAGAGATATTACTCTGCGTAGTGTGTTCGTAAACGCCACCAAATAAAGTGTCAATGCTTACAGCTGAAGGAATGTGATCATTTTGGCATCTATTGTATAATAGCCAATTGCGTGATGTTTATTGACTATTATATGTACCATCTGTTATATCTGTGTTTAGAACAAGAGAAATACAGAGTATTGATGAGACTCTTGGGCGTCTTTGATTCATGATTCGAAAAGAAGTGAAAGTAACATTTTAGAAAAATGGAAACTAAAGCGCAATCAAAGGGCATACCTCTTATCATGAACCAATCAGTAAGTAGCAAAACCAAAGTGCGAGAGTGATGTTGATAATAATTATCTCAATGTATAGTATGAATAATACTAAATAAACATAGGCATATCGTTCTCTCTGTTACTACATTTGTTCTAAAAAGAGATTCTTTTGCACGAAACAAAGTATCCTTTGTATTGTTTACGGACCTTCCCCCCTCTTTCAAAGACTAAAAGAAATCATTAGAGAACTCAAAACATATGTTGAAAGGTCTAATAATAAAAATCGCCCAAAATTAAATTTCATTGGTTTAAAAAAAAATTCGGATTGAAGTAAAAAGGACTGTAATTCAATCCATTTCTCTCTTTGCTTTTTTTTCCCTTTTTTTTTCGTTTTTCTCTCTTTCCCCCCCCCTTTTTTTTGCGTTTATATACAAATGGATTTAACGAATAAAGAGTTATTGATGAAACGCTTAGCTGATGCTAGTCAAATAAAGATATACCCGCCTATGCCTTCTAGATATGAAGTACCATTAAGAAAAATACTGTTGACTACAAGGTATAACAAAACAAAAAAAAAAGACATTTTGTTAAATTCATGAAAAATAATAAATGTTGCACCCTACATAGATTATGGAATAATGTACGTAGGCAACAGCAAATTCTATTAGAATTACCTCCAGATGCTTGGCTAGCTGAAGGATTGGATGATTTCATTAGTCATCAAGGATCATTAAACCATACTGAGGATGCTACGGAAATAAAGTGTACGCATACAACAATCGATGCTACCGAAACTGCCGAGGATAAATCTCTTGATAATCATGTTATGACTACTACTACTACTACTACTACTACAGTTGATAGTACTAGTGATAATAATAGCAGCCTTGATAGTAACATACTTTCATCTTGCGACTGGTCATGGTTTAACCAAGTTGACAAGGACACATTATCCACTACAAGTGAAACTCTACTTTTGGATACAATAAGCGCTTCATCTAATAGTTCCAATACGTCTAATACATTACAGCAAGAACAAGATGATACCCAATTACTATTAAATTGTATAAAGTCCAATAACCTATTGTCTCATGAACCTGAAGTAAAGCGATCAAGGGATGGAGAAGATATGGAAGAAAATCAAGTGAAAAAATTAAAGAAAATGGACCAAGATCAATTTTTACTACACTTTACACTTCCTGATGCTCCGGGTTCACCGGCTGGTCCGGCTCCAACGTCTTCTGCTTCGAGTACTGCTGTGTTACTGAGTGCATAAGTACACTTCATGATACTTTTTCTTTTTTTTTCTGTTGTCCCTTTTTTTTCTTCAACAAAAAAGAAAGGGCAAGAGTAGAAAATAGGAAAAAGAGTGGGTTAATGTAGTTACATCATTATAAAAAAGAGGAAAAAGACTAAAAAAAAAAAAACAAAAAAAAACGAAAAAAAAAAAGTGATTTGATGGCAAATAATTCAAGGAGTTTCTCGCAAAAAGAAAAAACTCCCTCTATACAAAATGTCTCTCCTTTTTGTATCCCCTTATTAAAATAAACTCTAATGAAAAATAGGAGTTAATTCAAGACATCTTTTTATACTTATATTTGTAACATTTGATCTTTTTGTATTTCTTTAACTTATAAAAAAAAGTCTTTAAAAAAATGGACGCAAGCATAAAGTCGCCTTCATCATATGGAACTCCACATTTCTCTCGTATAAAATCTTTTTTTTCATCTAGCAAATATTATAGTAATAGTAATTCACCAAGTACAACAATCAATGAATTTACTATACCAAATGATTTTGGTAATTTACAACATCAAAAAAGCTTCAAAAGCAATAGCTGGTTTTCATCATCAGTATCAACTATTGTAAATAATAGCAGTAATAGTAGTAGCATTAGTATTACTAGTAATAATAAATCACCGCCACCAACGCCTGTAATGCCTCCCATTGTCATCGATGACATGATCAAAAAGCCATCTCCATCTTTATATACACTTGATCGTAAAGTTTTAGCTGCCACAAAGAACATTAATCGTCGATCTTATGCTGCAAATAGTGTGAAAATCAGACAAGTGGAAGTCGGACCAAGTAGTTTTTCCAAAATCCGTATGCTTGGTAAAGGCGATGTTGGTCGAGTTTACCTTGTCAAACAAAAAGGAACAGATAAAACTATGGCAATGAAAGTGCTTTCAAAAAAAGAAATGTTGAGAAGAAATAAAGTTAAAAGAGTACTAGCAGAACAAGAAATTTTATCTAGTGCAAATCACCCATTTATTATATCTTTATATCATTCATTTCAAAGTCAAGATCATTTGTATTTTGTTATGGAATATTGTCTTGGTGGCGAATTTTTTAGAGCATTACAATCAAGGCCTGGTAAATGTTTAAGTGAAGAAGATTCTAAATTTTACGCTGCTGAAGTTATTGCAGCTCTTGAATATCTTCATTTACAAGGATTTATTTACAGAGATTTGAAGCCTGAAAGTGAGTATTTATACTTGTAAAGCGAAATGTTACTAAAGTTGATTCTAGATATACTGTTACATCAAAGTGGACATCTCATGTTGACTGATTTCGATTTAAGTAAACAATCATTTCCACCCGGACTACCTGGTATTGTAAAGTCAAACTCCCCCCATATTGTAGGTTGACAACATGTATGATACTTCTACTGCTTTTTAACTCATGTATAAATTTATAGCCGCCTTCCATTGATACAAGAAGTTGTATTTCACACTTAAGAACCAATAGTTTTGTTGGAACGGAAGGTAAATCAAGTATTATAAACCTTTCGAATAATTCAAATTTACCCAATTTACATACATGATAGAATATATTGCTCCAGAAGTCATTCGTAGTTGGGGTCATTCAAGTAGTGTCGATTGGTGGACATTAGGTATCTTGATTTACGAAATGCTTGTAAGTAAAAAAAAAAAAAAAAAAAAAAAAAAAAAAAACCTCCTTAATTATGGATTTGTTTATCAAAGCACATGCCCCCTTTATTAAACTATGTTTTCTGTTTGTTAGTATGGTACAACACCATTTAAGGGGTCAAATCGAAATGAAACCTTTCACCACATTATGAATTCTGAAATTAGTTTCCCTCCACCACATAAAAAGCAACCGCAGGCGGTTTCTAATTCTTGCAAAAACCTCATTCGTCGTTTATTAGACAAACAAGAAGCTAAAAGACTTGGTTCGAAAGTAGGTGCATCTGAAGTGAAAGCACATCCCTTTTTCAAGTCGCTTAAATTTGCTTTACTACGACATATGACTCCGCCTATTGTACCTGGTGTTACAACAACTCCATCAGCATTTTACCGTCCTCCTCATCTCAATAATAAGAGTACGAGTTTAAATCTGGATGCAGATGAAGCTATTTCAGTTACTTCTAGTAACAATTTTAATACCATAAATATGCAAGATCCATTTGCAAAGTTTAATTCAGGTATTGTTTTGTTTTGCATTTCTTTTTCCATCGATTGTTCCTAACATTTCATGCATAAACATAGTTACATTATACCATGAAGGTGATTCTGATTCAGAGACCATAGCGCTTAATAGCGATGATGATGATGAAAATGAAAAATTATAATATACAATAATAAAATAAAAACAACAAAAATTGCTGTGCATAATTTTAATATCTTCAATAAATCACTTACATGTTCAAGTTTATTTATATAAACGTGGTATACTATATTTGATCATGTACATACATTTTTATAGTAGAAGCACGAAGACAATCACATAAATTTAATACTGAATACTTACACATGTGTATATGAATCCTGAGAAAAAAAAAATACATGCATAATAAAATATAAAATTGCCATCCAATTAGAATACTTGCATTGTCATGTCAAAATCTATGTGGAACAATAATATTTGCTTCAAACGTCTTTTCGTAATGACATACTAGCATGTGGACAGTACATAATACTCTATCTCAAAGTGCAGTAACCAATGACATGCATAAAAAAGAACCAAAAATATAATATATGATAAACGGAAGCTAAATGAGAAACGACAAGAAAAATGAAATAAGCCTAGCCTTGCTCAATTGCTTATCAAGAAACGCCATGTAAACCCTGTTTTTTGCAACAGCATATTGAGAGGGATCAAAAGTGGGGACTGACAAGGCATCTTGTTTATTTTGCCACAACACTCTATAATTAACAAGCTTTGACTCTGTGATGCTTTCAGAACAAACTACAGTTCACAAACTAAAATGGAATTTGTTTTTTTTTATTGTAGGCACCTGGCTTGCATAAAAGTTAAACTTTTATACTTTTCAATATTCAGCGTCAGGAACTTGTTATTTTTCTGTGCCCAATCTCCTACTAAACACTTTATACATATCCTAATCACTGCTAAATAGATATGAGTTAGTTACATTATGCTACGTATTTTTAAGTTTATTTTATATATCACGAAAGTCTTAAGAGCACGTAAAATTTGCCACTTTTTTCTTAAAAACTGAATCTCATTTTCATCCCTGATCTACTTTTTTTTTGTCATTAAATTACACCAAAAAAAAAAAAGAGAAGTTATTGTGTGAATTTAATAAAATTTACCACCGTCAAGCAACTTATTGCATGATTAAAATGGTATGAAATATAAATAAAGAGACGTTTAAAGGATTTTTTCTCCTTAGATTTTATAAATGTAATTCATTATTCCTCATAATAAATGTGTAGTACAAAGTACAAGAAACTTTTGTAAAATCAATTAAAGTATTTGAATTGAAAAACTATTTTACTGCATTGTTTCAATTTATAATGAGTTGTTACATTCATAATTACTATGTTTTTTGACTTAAATATCCCCTACATACCATTAGCATTGCAAAAAAATAACAATTTCGACGAATTTTCTCTAGATTTTCATGCATCTCCGGCTTGGCGGTAATTTAAATTTGAAATTTTCAGATGATGAAAAAATTGATAAAAATAATCCTAAATTTTTAAAATGCAAAATTGACATCGAAAGTGTATAGTAACGTGGCTAGCTCTATTAAATAACCTCAACATAAAATTTAATTCTACATTTAATGGTATATGCATTAAAAAAATTTATCACCAACAATTTTGTAAAAAAGGCAGCAAAAAAATGAAAATCAGTTTTTAGTGATTTCAAAAATACTTTCATAGTTAAGTTTTAAACTTAGTGTTACAAAAAAATAACGCAAAAAAATTCCTATCATTTGAGGCATTATTTGGCACTTTAGCTCTGGTTTTCATAAAGTTATTAGCTTTTTTCGAAAAATTCAAATTTTGGAGGAGGGTATACAAGGGGAAAATTCATAATTTTTCAAAATTGATTTTATAATGAAATATAATAAAGCCAAATGAAAGAATCATTTTTGGCTTATAAAGTATGTGCTTAAAAGGTTGCTACCTCGAGTTACAGTCCATTGAAGTTGTGTTTTTGTATCCTTTTCATGGAAATAACTTTATAAATAATATATAAGCTTTATTGGGATTTTTGCTAGATTTATGTTTCTCCTTTATATAACTGTTTTAAAACATTACTCTTTGAGATTGCTTTAAAATTGCAAGAGTTATCAACCGAAAAGTCGATTTTGTGGCAATTTTCTTCGTATTTTAAGATACAGACCGCATAAAACGGAGTTTTGTCATTTAAGCTCCGTAATTTGAGCTGGATATGTAGTAAATTTACTCTTTGAAGGGATTTTTTGGTACAATCTTTAGGGTAACGTTGTAAAAATTATTGTAACGTAAGTTGTTCTTTAATATTCTGTACCTATCATCTAATACAATTATTGCGCTTGCGCTCGGCTGTTTTGCGAACGCTGAGATATCTCTTTGAAAAATTCATGTTTTCTAAAAAAAAAAAAAAAAAAAAAAACAAAAAAAAAAACCTTATTTGGATCTGATAAAGCTCACTTATAACTATAACAAGAACAAAAAACAATTGCTGCTCAGTTTAACGAATATTCTAAAGTTCAATACAAAAAAAAATTTAAAAAAAAAGTGCCCAAAAGTTTTTTATACTAAAGTATGTTAAGAGCTTTAGAACAAGTAAATTTTATTATTAAAAAATTTTAGTATATCTTAATTTTTGTAGGGATATTAGAATTTGAAGTTTCTAAATTCTAGGCCTAAAATGCGTGCAAAAATATGAAACATTAGCACTGAAAATGGTATACCAGCTGTAGAAAAACAGGGTGTTTTTAAATGCTAGTTTTTGAATTAAAGTCGAGCATCTCAGGTAAATTGGAATATAAAAGTTATTTAGGGGAAAAAAAAAAAAAGTAGATTAGGAATGAAGATGAGACTCAATTTTTAAGAAAAAAGTGCGAGTTTTACGTATTTTGAGACTTTCGTGAGTTCCAGAATGAATTAAAGAATAAGTAACATAATGCGATTAGGTCATACCTATTTAAAAATTTTCTGGGGTATACAGTACATAAAAATCATTTATTGTGAGCTTTTTAGTTGTAGAAAAGAGGACATGTTTCTGGCGTTGAAGATCAAAACCTTTGAAAATTCAAATTTTGCCAAGCAGGTTCCTCAAAAAAAAAAACACAAAATCCATTTTAGCCTATAGAGAATTTTTTTTTTTTTTTTTTTTTTTTTTTTTGGGGCGGTTTATCAGATTGTTAAAAGCTCATCAATTATAAAATGTGAATTTTATCCAACTAAATAAATTTTTATAAAGTGAGTAAATATTATTTTTTATTGATTATTTAAGTTACACCCAATGCAAACAGTCGCACCCACCTCAAAGATGTGTCAAATCAGATCAAAATAAATTGAATGAGGCTTAAAGACGGCGATTGCAGAATTGAACATGGCAATTCCAAGCATTATGTGGTGGCATTGAAGACTGTTTGACTGAATTATTCAGTGGGCTCAATTTTTTATTCAGTTAAAGCGATGGCCTGGAATTACCATGTTTAAGCCTGGAGCCACCATAGTTTGTGTTGTTTCAGCCACATTTTGATTTGGCTCAATCTATTTTTGATTTGTTGAACTTCATAATGCTTGGTTCAACCAAATTCAAATAATAGGAAAACATGATTGCCATCGACAAATTGTTCGTTCGCATTTTAGTGAACCAATGTCAAACATTTCCTTGCAATCAGTTTGTGCTTTTTGGCCATCTTCCTCGATTTTTTCACCCAGATCAAACAAAGTTTGAAGATTTATATTTTGGTGCGTCATGCTATCAAAATTTAACCATGGGCACGGATCAGTGCTTTGAATCCTCCGTTCACAGTTCCAACTGACTAACCTCAACACCAGACGTTCCATCAAGCTTTTTAATTGGGATTTTTTGGTATCTTTCTCTTCTATAGTATTCCAGAAAGCAAGCTAATGCTGAGATTATACTCATGTGGCTACTCCAATTACCCTTCAGTAAGGATAATGCTATATCGTGGCATCTCGAAGTGTGTTTCTCACAAGTCCTATCTGGTTACCTTTGGCTTTCAGATATACAAAAATGTTACTATGACAAGCATCCATTTAACAAAGAAATTTTAATGAATCACTCTAACACATCCTTTTAGCCAGATTTATTAAAGGTGATAACGAATATCTCCCTGTAATCTCCTCCACTTTTCTGACAAAAAGGAAATTTATAAACTTATACACGAAAACCGAATTCCTGAGGTTTGAAAGTTCTTTCTACTCATTTTTGTTTCAATCTGTTATTCCTTATTTCTGAATTTTATTATTTATTTATACAATTTATTTTAATAAGGCTTGAATTTTCTAGTTTGTTTTAATTGAGCAATCTTTGCCTTATCCTCTTCGAAACGTTTTCTCAAATCAACCAATTCATTCTGCTTCTTTTCACGCATTTGGAAACGATAAAAGTTGACCAATTCCTTTTTCTTTTTAAGTTGATGTTCTCTTTGAGCTTCAGCTGCTTCTGCAGTAATTGATCCAACATGAATTGTACCATCAGTTGCTTTTGTCTTCTTATGACGAACAACCACAGTAAAACCGTCATCATCCATTTGATTCATACGTTCCAACTTTTCACGCTCCTTTTGATATTCATCGGCTTTGAATTTCATCATGAATGAATCAACTTCTTGTTGAAGATCCATTGCACTGGGTCGTGATAAATCGTATGCTAAAATATAACCTGAAAAAGGAGAATTTAATATCATAAAAATAAAGTAAATTAACATAAAAACCTACGTTCAAAACCTAAAGGTTGATCAAATGCTTCATCTTCCTTTGCCCATTTCTTTTCAACACGACGCATGGACAGCACTTGTGTCAGATCATCTTCTGTGCTAAATACAATATGTGCTGAGGATCCACTTGTGAATAATCTCCTTAATTCTCTGACTTCTGGTTCTACTTGCTCTTGTTGTTTTTGATGCTTTTTGCTTTTTTTATTTGTAGCAGCTTCTAATTGTTGTTGGTTTTGTTTAGCTGCAATTTTCCAATAATCTTCAGAAACAGAAGAACCAGAATCACTATAAGTAATTTGATCAATACCATGGCCCTTGAAAAGTTTCTTAATATGACGATCAGTTGTATCAGCAGGTAAATTCAACATGAAAAGAGTACGATCCTTGATATCCTCATCGACAAGTGATTTACTATCGTGCTTTCTGATATAAAAGTAGTGACGGACATTTTTGTTGTTTTCATCCATAATGACAGGAAGTACTTTAAAGCCTTGGAAATCTTCCAATTGTTTAGGAGTTTTGTCTTGCACTTCAACTGTTTGCTTGGTAGCAGTAGCAGAGCTTGATTTCTTTGCTTTAGCCATGATATTTATGTGTATATATATTCGAAAAACAAATCCAAAAGAATATGAAAAAATGTCAAAAAAATATATTGTTCAATGTGGCTCATTTCAATTAAGCATTTTGAAGGAAGGGTATTTTAAGTCACATTGAAGCATGTCTCTTCTTTATTTATTTGATGCAGGAGCATCAGAATCTACAATAGTAGTAGATGCTGATTTAGGTAAAGATGTAGTAGTATTACTATTCAATGAGTTAATAGAATTTCTAGTTTTTGTCTGAGGCGGTGTAGTAGGAATTGGGATATCTTCTGGGGTAATATCTGCCTTTACTTTCATGTATATCATGCCAACAATTCTCAATCCAATGGCTCGACTTTTAAGAGTTTCTCGAGGCACAGTAGGGTCTGTTAATACTCTATCACATACTTCTCTTAAAACACTTTCAACTTCTAATTTCGAACCTCTCCATATAGCTTGGAGTCCCTAAATAATTTTTGAAAGTTAAAGCAAAATGTCATTGATTGAATATAATGCATTTGTACCTTTGTTGCTGCTTCAGTTTCTAATTTAATTCTTTGCTCTTCTGTTAAATCACCTTTTTCCTCAGCCTTTTGTAATTCTGTATAACTAGATTGCAAGTCAAGTGCAGACCTAAGCGTGCCCACAGTTTCACTGAATATATATCCTTTCTCTTTCATGGAATGGAACATTCCACCTAGTCCAAATGCAAAACCTTTGTTGATGTATTGTTGCGCTTTTGCTGCATAAGTATACCCGATAGCATTTAATAGTTCTACGCCATGACTCTCACGCTTAAGATCTTCTGCTTCGATTTGAATAATATTGGAAAAAGCTGCAGATCGAGCTTCTTCAGGGATATCATTGAGTTCTGTATACAAACTAAGCTTGTTGATTAGCTTTGTAGCTAATGCTTGTACTCGGGTTTCTCGGGCTGCGCTACGAGCTTTTTCTATTTTTTCTTTCTTTTCTTCACGCTCTGCTTTTTGTTCGGGTGTTAATAATTTGGGATCTATATCTTCTTGTTCTTGTTCTTGTGTTTCAAGAGCATCCCTCATGTCTCTTCCAATGGAAATTTCTCCAATGATATCTACAAAACGATCACCACCAAATGATTGTTTAAAGAAATCCTCGGGGTCAACTAATTGTAATTAATGTTAAAAACAAATGATTTGATTTTTTATATATATATATATCTATATACCAAAACCACCATCAGGACGCACGCCATTTTCTTCACCAAATTCATTATATCTTTTTCTTAATGCTGGGTCTGATAGTATTTGGTAAGCTTCGGATATCTTTTTAAACTTTTCTTCTGCAGTTGGGTCATTAGGGTTTTTATCTGGATGGTATTTAATCGCTAATTTTCTATATGCTTTCTTAATATCAATTTGTGTTGCTAACGGTGAAACTCCAAGAGTATCATAATATTCTGTTGAAACTGGATTTTCATCTATACATTTTATAATCTTTAGAATAAAATTTGATGTGTAATTATGATAAATAATTACCAGTTCCTCTTTTTCTGGACCATTTAGAAGTAGTTTTTGTATTTGTCTTTATTTTTGTACCAGTAGCGTCTATTTCAAAGGACGAAATAGCACGACACGACCAGCATTGCACTTCAACTTTGGTATTCTTGACACCTAAAGCTGGCAAAAACTCAACTGGTTGAGAACACTCTTTACATACAGTTTGAATATAAGGTTCTGGTTTCCGAGATTGATATGCCATTTTGAATAAAAATGAAAAAAAAAAAAAAAAAAAAAAATAAAGGCAAAAGCAAATAATTATATGTCTGCCATTTGAATAAAACTAATCCCGATAAGACTGTGGTAGCACAAAATGGGTCAGGCATTTACAACCTCATTTTCTTGTTTTGGAACTATAATGAACAACTCTGATGAAATAAATTAAATATGTTTTTAAATACTAAAATTACAATCATATAACAGCAAGAAGTTTTATAATATTTTTTTTGTTGCAAGAAAGCACTACCTTAAAATGTTTTACTCGTTACAAATAAGATCCTTTTCACTTGTAGCTACATTTTACAGTATTATATGCAAAGTTGCCAATCATCAAAATTAAACCTGGAAAAGAAGCTTTCATTGTAGTAATCTCAGGTATACGATACGTTCCCTATATTCCTTCAATTTGTAATAGAAAAAAATTGAAACTATATATTTTATGGAATGTTCCTTACACTTTTTTCATAACTTCAAAGTATATTCTTAGACTGTGTATCCCATCTTAAAGAAACAAACTTAATATATACCAAATGCTACACTTGTAAGAAATGCTATAACATTTTTCTTTTTTGGAACTACTCAGAGATTGTGGAAAACATTGTTTTTCTCCATAGGGTGCGTATGAGAAAAGCGGCAAAAAAGTAAATTTTTAGAGCTTTGCCAGCTTCTTTGGTCCTTTTTTCTATATAGTTTTAATAATTTAGGAAAATTATAGATACAAAATAGCAAATGCTAATAATATAATAGTAAAGCAAAGGAAATTTACTGCTCTGATCAATATGCTCCACTATCTTTTATGTAATCGACGATTTTCTAGACTATACAATTTAGTTTTTTTTTTATTCAAAATATCGTTCTATCTTTTGCGAACAAACTGCTACTTGAACTATGTAGATTAAGTGTGTATTTTGTTAAAAAAAAAAAAATACCTTAGCCTTCATCCTTAGATTGATCCAATCTGTCAAAGAATTGAGTTTAAATGGTGAAAATTTGTTTATTCGCTGACATTAGTACAACCCCCAGACAAGCTTTTATTCATCCCCTCCACAAATAAAAAGGGAAATCATTTCTTTTTTTTTTCTTTTTGTTAAAAATAATAAATATAAATCATGATTGGATTGAAAGGTACACTTAACGTTATTGATAACTCTGGAGCTATTGTAGCTGAATGTATTCGAGTCATGAGTGGTGCTCGTTTCGCTAGATCTGGTAAATTTATATATATAACAAAAAATGACAAGGGGTCCTAACAATAATAATTTTAGGTGATGAAATTGTTTGTGTAGTTAAGCGTGCTAGACCCATCAACCCAAATATTGCAGGAACTCAAGCAGCTGCACAAAAAGTAAAGAAGGGTGATGTTCGTCATGCACTTGTTGTTCGCACAAAGAAAGAAATGTCTCGTCCTGATGGCCGCACCATTCGTTTCGATGATAATGCTTGTATTTTATTAAATCAAAAGAAGGAGCCTCTTGGTACTCGTGTATTAGGTGTCGTTTCCGCTGAGTTAAGGACAAAGAACTGGATGAAGGCTGTTTCTCTTGCACCCAGAATTGTATAATAATAAGAAAAATCAATAAAAATTTAGAGTAATTCACACCAAGTATTCCATGAATGGTTATTAGCGTTTGAGATATTTGAAAGATGAAAAGTGACACTTGCATTTATGGTTTGGGGAGATAGGGAGGTTTTATATGTTGATAACACCAAAGCTCATTGGGACTTCATCAAATCATTTTGTGCTAGTGTAGCTAACAAACAGTTACCTGTACATTGTTTTCACTATAAAAAAAACAAAAAGAAAAGCAAGGCTCGTTTAGGTGAGCCACAAAAGAAAGGCATTCATTTAGAGTAGATTTTGGATCAACTGCATGTAAACGCTATGGATAAATCTATTTTGATAGATTATGAGATTATAAATGCAAGATCGTGAAATGAATACCGAGCTTTATAAACAAATTTTTTCATTATATTGTATATCAATTGTAACATACTAAATGAAGTAGATTTTGGATTCGTTTAGAAATTCATGAGTATAAAAATCGAAGCTAACTCTACTTACCCTCACCATACCAACAAATACTACCATTTAACTATGCTCTTAATACATTAATATAAGTGCTAGAATAAAAAGTGTATACAGTCGGGACTTGTTATAACAGACTGGTAGCGGTAAAAAATGTGTCCATTATAACGAAATATTTCGTTATACCAAATTAAACACTCGGTATAGCACAGTGCCTAGAATATATACCAAATGCATTCTTTCATCACATCAAATTTATTGAATAAATCTTAGATGAGAACTTAAGATTGAATCATGTCAAATTGTATAATTAATATTATACAAAACATTCAAGGGGTGTCATCAATCTTTCCTACTACATGCTTAATAATTCTAGTGTGGATAAATCACCCCATTAGTAATTTGGTATAGTAGTATTTGATAATTACTGTAAATACCAAATTTATCCAAGGAATATTTTTGACCCTTTCTTTACTTTTAAACTATCTTCAATACATCTAGAAGAGTTATAATTTTATTTCCTATTTGCTTTTCATAGATTTCAATTTTCAAAGTCAACAACGTGCTCTCTTTCCTATAATCAACCTCAAATCAAGCACTTTTTATATGTACCCTAGATACTGTTAGATAGATATGAGTTAGTCGCATTATGCTATCTATATCCCTAAATCTATTTTGTATCTCACAAAAAGCTTAAAAACAGGTAAAGTTCTCTGCTTTTTCCTTAAAAACTAGGTCTCGCTTTTCATCCCTCATCTACTTTTTTTTCTCACCAAGTAATCCCAAGGAAACATTATATGCCAATGTACATGAGATGCTCAAGTTTAATCCAAAAACAAGTATCCAAAAATATCCTATTTTTTGCAGTTGGTATAACTTTTTCAGTGCTAATGTTTCAGATTTTGAAGCGTATTTCAAATTTCACTATTAAAAGTTAAAAACTTTGTGCTCTCATATACATACGAAAATCTAAATTATACTAGCACTTTTTGATAATAAACTTAATTATTTTGGAGTTATTTATAACTTATTTAAGTATAAAAATTTCTGGGCACTTTTTTTTCTCCTTTTTTGACATTTTTTGCAGAAGATTTCAAAATAATAATATTTACTAAACTGAGCAGCAGCAGTTGTTTTTTATTTCTGTTGTAAATCTCAGTGAGCTCTATCAGGACTAGTTAAGTTAATTTTTTAAAAACTACTGATTTTTCGCAAAAATAGCACCAAAAATGTATAAAAAAAGAATATCCTTGGTTTTGCTACAAAAAAATGCCAGTATACCCTCGTCCTAAATTTTGAATTTGAAAAAAAAAAGGTTATAAAAATCATATTTTCTCTGCAAAAAATGTAGCTGAAAGGTCCACCAATAGCTAAATCGATAGATTATTTTGCTGCACATTTTATCAACTATGTAAACTTAAAACATGATTATAGAAAGTGGTGTATATCTGCAAAAAGAACCTCCCCTTTAAAACTTCAATTGCATTTTATGCAAAACTTAACGTACAACAATTATTTAAGCTTTTCAAAGATAGATGCAAAATTAAAAATTGTACAAAAGCCATTTAATTAGCTAGCTTGGCTTATTTCGCAGTTCATGAGCTATCGAACTATTTTGCTTTTTGGATAAATTTGTAAAAAAATTTGGGCTCCGTTAGTATATGTTGTTGCATCCACAGTTCTGTGTAGTTATCCTGGTTAAGATTATGACACAGTTTAGTAGGACATATTCTGTATTGCTGTGTAATATGTCATAAAGCTTCGTTAATATCATGCAATATGGAAATATGGTATCACATAGGCTTGATTGGATATTATATATAAATATGTACTTATTTAGATTAGTCTTAATAAAAGAAGTTTGGATATAAAAGAGATGCTTTCCATCTTATAATAAAGTTCTTTACTTTTTGTGTGTGATTTAATTTAACCAGTTCCTTTATTAAATTATACATTTTTTCTTGCAACAATATTTATCTTAAATCTTGTGACAATTCAGAGGAATAAAAAATTACATTAGGTATTAAATTCAAGGAGAACAAATTCTTTGAACATGCAGTAAAATGAGAAAAGCTTTAAAAAAGATACAGTTTAAATCCTTCTTTATCAAAAAATGGATGGTGTGCAATAAGTCTATATTTCTACTCTTTATATTATTTGTAATTTCATTAAGCCTGGCAGTTTTTACTGTAACTGTCAGTGATTTATCTGAATTAGGAATCACGGGATTACCAATTTAGAGTATTTGTTAAACCATAA
>JAMYHX010000322.1:0-49238 GCA_025529335.1 Rhizopus sp. PT2906
AAAATTTACATAGAAATGGCCAAATCCGGGGGAAGCGCTTCATCTTTAGCGGAAGTCAAAATTTACGATGACATAAATAGAATTAAATCTCCGACTTTATATAACAGTCCCAAGTAAAACTAATGCTGTATGTATTTCTTGTCTTTCAAAGGTTCCATTTTGTTATCTTCAATAGTGACATCGTCACTACCTAATCATTCTCTTACGTTTAAAAAGGAAGAGAATAACATCAATAAACTCAGTATTAAATTAACTGAGACTAGCTTGAAAACACGGGTAGGTTTGGCAAAGTAGTAGAGCTGAGAGATCTATATCTCTTGGCTTTACTGCCCTGTCTATTGTTAACCAGGTCACATTTTGGATTATGGCAAAGAAATGATCCTTTGCTTTTTTTTTTCCTTTTAATCATTCTTTCATGAGTAGGAAGATCCAATAATATCTGGGTTCAATACATGCTCTTGCAGTAGTATCATCCAGTGGCTGCTCATCTTACAACTATAAGCCATAAAATGTCAACTAGCTGTTTATAAAATAAACTTTACAGTTTATGCATGTAACCAAGATGTACATCCTTTCCGGGAAGTAAATTCACCCAATGGTGAGAATAAATTCAAGTTGCACGAAAAATATGTTCGCCTTGAGTGAAAATCAATTCGCCTGATGGCAAGAATAAAATTCGTATTATACGAAATGTATATTCGTTTTGGTTGACAATTCAGATGCTCTGCTGCTAAGAATAGTTTATAGGACGAGCTTTGGCATTTTTGGACATATTAATGGCGATAATCTAAAAATTAATGACGCTAACCGAAAAATGATTGGTCGTTTGTCAACAAATGATTGTCAGTCGTTCCTACGACAATCGTTGTTGGCTCAACTCCCACTTCGGATGTGGTTAAAGCCCTCCAGACCGCGCTTTATTTTCAGTATTATATAAATTAAATAAAACTTTCATTGTGTTCCCTTTATACCTTTCAAAGCCGCGCATCGTGGAACCATTATGTCAGATATCACAAATGAAGTACTTACAGCCGAAGAAATTAGAGAATTGTGAGAAATCCGTGAGAGATTCAGAAATGAAGATCTCAGAGACGAACAACCAGAGTTACCAGAAGATATTCAGCTCGAATTGGAAGCCTCTTCCAAAATACATCTAAGAACAAACTCAAACAATATGCTAGAGAAACAATTAAGTTCGAAGGCGGTAAATGAACACAAACAGGGACGATCAACAAGGTTTATCTCCCAGAACTCAAGAAATACCAGGTGGATGCTGCCCACATGGTATCCGTAATCGGCAAAGGAGCTGATCGATTACGAACAGCAGGAAGAGGAACATCAGAATTATACAACGAAATTCGATACATCTTCGAAGAAGGTGGAGATCAACAGACCATGTCAACAATCCTGGAAAAGGCTAGGAAACTTGCAGAATACTACCTCGCAACAGGAAAAGAACTGGATAGAGATGCCAAAGACCTATCAACAAAGGCATTTCGTCTCCCAGGCAGTCTCAAGTATCTCGAGGATGACGATGAAGACGACAACAAAGACCTCTTTTTCTCCCTTGATGTTATTGAAAAGATTCAAAAGACCAGATTTGAGGAGTCCGTCATCAAAAGATCGCGTTATTCATCAAGACCCCAGGGTGGATTCAATGGTAGAGGACTGTTTGGGATAATGAAAAATACGTAGGGTAGAATAGAAAAGACAGAAGTACTGTTAGAACTGTGTATATCCTTTTATAGAAAGAATATAACAAGAATATGATATGCTTTATTGACATGAAAAATCGTCCTCTATTTACACTTTTTCTTCAACGGGTAAACCGGGTTATCCTGGGACAATTAATAATCCTTATTCATAGATAGTAATTACGATCAATTCGCCTAAAGCATCTTCCTGTTTGTTCTTGACCCTATTGGATCATTAAATGTACCTGCCTTACTAGATCAGATATAAAAAATTCTCTATTTATTCATTCTCATATATATTCGGATCGTACCCTCATTTATTAGTTCTTCTCTCAACTTTAAATAAAGAATAGTAATTGTTAGCTATTGACTTCTACTGTTCTTATATACAAATACCAAAAACGCAACAATACTTCTTTTCCGATGGTCAAAAACATGATCCTGTAGACGAATTTGACAAGAAGTGGATGAGAGAAAGTATAGTCAGGATGTCAGAATTGTTCCTAGACAATAACGAACTCGAACTGAATGACTTCTCAGAGGCTGATTTACTACATGATGTATGGCCCTTTCTATACAGAGCATTCAAAAACAAAGAAGTTAGGGCATCACTTGGGGAAAGAACAAGTGGGGCTGTTGCTTTAGCCAGAAATGAACATAGAGGATTGGAAGCAAGAGAGAAAAGGTCAAGAAAAGCTATCGGTGCCAAGCTTGACATTGTTTTTAAAATAGGCTATAATGAACATGGCTCTTGTGAAGTTGGTAAAGATGACGTTACGGTAGCCGACGACAAGTATCTTGATGATGACCTTATAAAACTTCCTAAAACTCTTAGGGATATGTTGGTTTTATTGGTGCAGAAGAACCCTAGAAAAATAAACAACCTTTTGACTGTTGGGTTTCTGGTTATGGGTAAGCTAAACATATTACATAAATAAAGGTACATTTAATAATTCACTTCTTAGGTCTATGTATGGAGCTTGTGATCATGGATGTCCCTGTTGGCCAACATATTGCGCGAATCACAAAAACTGCCAGGTTTGAGTTCCCATCCTCTATTGAGACTATGACTATTGACTTCTTGCCCTTTCTGGAGATCACGTGGAAAGGTAAACAAGCAATGAAGATGGTTCATAAAACTATGAATGACAGAAAAAGAAAAATCACCGAGCTCGTTGTTGACAGTTCGGACATTGTACCATCTTTGGCTTACTCTTTTTACCATAAATCTGCCGCTTTCATGTAAATAAAGCTTATGTTCCTTGATAAAGATAATCAATTTTTAGATAGTCAGCTTGTCTTGCTTTTTAAAGAATTAAGTCTTGCTTGATTTAACAATATGCATTAAAAGCGTTTTTATTTAAAGATATTTCATAAATTATGCTTAAAGTCTCGTTTAGTTTCAAAGCAATAAGCTTTTACTCACACGAATAGCCACGAGAAGGTAGAGACTGTCTCTTCCCAACCCCAGACCCCAAGATGCTGATGCTTTTCACCATCATATTTCTAATCCGAGAAGCCCAGTAGAGGCAACTTCTGCAACTAGCCGTATGATAGCTTTATACTAGAGAAGTCAGCACCAGATACTTTTCCTAATATTTTTCTAATCCGGAAGCCCTGTAAAGGGTAGGAGTTACAATGGACCATGAAAGAAATAAAAAAAAAACTAACAAAACATTATAGATTTACAATCATCGTCGTTGAGTCGAAAAATTTTGATTATGACGACTCTGGTTGTTTCTATTTCTATTAATGGCATCCATAATCATGCTGGCACCTTGTTCAACTTGCGCAAGTTCATCATCATTTAACAAATGTGCTTTTTCTTTGTATGCACGGTATCTTGCCAGCAAATTAGCCAACTTATTTGTCAAATTGTCGACTTCTTGGTAATCAGTAGCAGATGATCCTTATTCCTCGGTGATGTTTGTTTCCTAATTAATTTCGATTGGAATTAGCTCAGTAAAAGAAACTATATTATTGTGTTAATTAGTAGACTACCCCTCGTACTTGCATCTTACTTACCTTGGTAAGGTTGAAGTGTGTCTGAAACGGTGAAGAAGGTACATATGCTTACATGCAATTCTATTGTATTCAAAGTCTTTGCATGTACATTTGACCATTTGATTGTTACTAACCTCAACTTGATAGACATTGCCATTGTTGCTGAAGGATTGTACGGTGTCTTTGTTGGGTTTCTCTTGGGATTCTCTGAAAAACACTAATTTGCACAGTTTTTCCAATAGCGATTGTAGGCGTCGTTGGTTGACTTGCGGATAGCTTGAACTAGAAACTTCGATGTAGCTTCATTCATCCATTCTTTCTCTTGGTACCTCCAGATATCTGCCATGCGGTTACTGAGAAATTCTTCTTCAAGTTGAAGACTAGAGGTTCCGTCTTGTTGCGCTTCAACACCATCGGCCACCAAAATTGTGTTGGCCATGTTGGAGTCACCATCACACAATCTTGCACTCGATCTTGATTGATTTTCTTCAACACCTGCGGTATCAGCTTCCAAGGTGGATGTAGGAAGAGACCCTTCCTAGGCCATGCTTGCTGGAAAGCATTTGTTCTCTCTGCTCTGGGATCAATCTTCCATGATCAGTACCTTTTCAGCTTCTTGTTGGTGCCATCGGCAAACGCATCTATCTTGAGACTGACATTCCATTCCTGTGCAATTCGTTTGACAACCCAATGTGGCAAGCTGTAATTGTGAAATGATTGAGACATTCGGCTGAGGGCGTCTGCCTCTGTATTCATTGCTCCTGGGATGTGCTGGTAAATATGAAATCACTATTGCATTTTTTTTTTCACTGCAGGAAAGCTTCATACCATGCTGACACATGGATTGAACTGAATAAGTCTGTGAGTGCTCTGGTAAGTCAATAAGCAAAGCGATGGATTGTTTCCTAATTTTATTATTGTTCATTTCAGATTCGTGCTCATTTGCGTTACCAGACTGAAGGACTTGAAGCTATGTCGGATGTTGCAACCATGCCCCATGTTTCCTTGTCCCTGCAGTCATCTTGTCCCACCACCGTACTTAAGTCGGGCGGGCGCACTCATGTCTCCAATGGAGATGAATCCAACGAGGAAAAATTAAACAAGAAAGAGTCAAGCTCACAGTCATCGTATAACCTGAGCAGTCAGTCTTCATCAACCTGGATGTGCTGTGCGGCATCTTCCAGGTCATGAATCTCCTCATGGCCATCGTCATCCGTAACGCTAAGCACATCAAAAAACAAATTCACAAGCGTGTCCCTCCATCCACAATGGCTCTCCCATCATTTGAGTCGCGCCTCTACATCAACGAAGAACAAAAGCGGTTCTTACTTAACATGTCGAATCCCCGTGTGAAACGCGCTGCCAGAAAACTCAATTTTGAATAATGATGTGATCAGTGTCTCTTCCCTACACACATATACTTCTTTTTCTACAATAATGCACATCTTCCTATTTATATATCCCTTTCCTTTTCACTTTTTTGTTTACAATCTTCATGTAGTACAGCGGTATTAGACCCTCACTTTTTTTTCTTCTGTACTCTCGTTGAGTACCGTTGTCGACAGTTTTAGTTAATAAAAGAAAAACACTTGCATTTATTATCAATTGGGATATGCGGGTTAATGTATTACTTGTATACCTATTTTTTTTTCCGCGACGCGTGCTTCAATTTCTTATTGAGTAGTGTGTCATTTCTCTATAAACTTTGACAAAATCTATCGTGATTTAACCAAAGGTTTAGCAGATTTATTTGGAACATACATGCGATCATTTTGTGTAATATAACGGATTTGACTTCGTACGTCGCCAAATGGTTCCTTAAAAAAAAAAGAAGAGAGAGAGGATGGTCAATCAGAGATGGTAGCAAAGGAATGGCAGCAAGAATGGCAGTGCCATCAAAGTGAATTAATGCCACCTTTTTTTTCATACTTTCCATAATATTTTTTATTCTGACACCATTGCTCTTGTTTCCACTGAGTGGTAGTTTCTTCAGAGTGGTTGGCTGTTACGGCGTTTATCCAAACATTTATGTGAACGCTTGGCAATGCCTTGAAATCACTTAACCTCAAGCTATTAGAGGCTTCACTGATCCGGGTCATCAACGTTTCCTTCTCGAGAAACCTGTGGCGTTTCACTTTACTTTTGAACACTGACCAGAATTACTCAATTGGATTGAGCTCAGGAAAATAGGAAGGTAAGTAAATACAGTGGTAACCGCGAGATTCTACGTACTTGGCTATGTCCTCGGATGTATGGATAGGAGCATTATCCATCACGAGGTAGTGACCTTTCATGTGTGGATAACAGTCCATTTCATCCATTGTAGCTTTAAGAAAGCTGATATAGTGTCCCGTAACTGTTCCTTTGCTCATCTATTCAACACCATCTCCTCGCTTTCTCTTTCTACTGGATGGAGGCTGAGGAAATCTAAGGCATTATTTAATTAGACCTTCAGTAGAAATTGAGCCTAGGATGGTTGTTGTTGTTGCTCGTGCTTTGGGAACTGTGACCGCTGCCGGTGTACCTTTCTTTGATCATACCATATTACGTTTCAGGTTAATATGGAAAGCAGAATCGTCAAGAAAGACACAGTTTCTCATAAAATCCATGTTTGTTTTTTCTTATTTACGAATCCAATCCAAGCGCTTTTGAATCTTTTCTTCACTGTTCCGGTCTATAGGCTGAAGCCGAGCTTTTTTAAAGGACAAATTGCAATGTTCTTTTACAAAATCAAATAAAGTAGTTTTAGATACTTTTAATTCTGTGAATACCTGTTTTAACTTCTTCATTACGTCGCCTAGAACGACTGAAGGGTTCTCATTAATGTACTCGAGAATAGCGCTTTTGTGTGTCTCATGGAGAATACGTGGACGACCAGTCTTTCTCCTTTTCTCAAAAATACTGTCAGGATCCTTTTCGTACTGCACAGCCCGTTTTTGTGCAGTGCGAATGTGAACCCCAAGCTGTTTTGCAGCAGCGGCCGCACTCAAACACTTCTCAAACAACAACTTGAAGAACTTCATCTTGTCCTGATCTGAATAGCGAGTGTAATTACGCTTCCCTGATGCTTCCCTCATAATAACATCTCTATTAGACTTTGCCTCCTTTTCTACTTGCATTGTCTCTATTCTTTTCTCGCTCTCCAGGGGTAGCTGAGCTAAATGTTATGTATGAGAGCTCAGCGTTTCAAGACGAAACTGCTCCTCATCAACAATATAATCCATTGGCTCAGGTCGGCCATACTTGTCGACAACAGAACCTTTTCCATTTTCAAACAAGGATTGAAAGTTCATTATCTGGTAACTTCCGATGCAATTGTGAAAGAGAAGTAAAACAAGGACAAGCACTTGGTGCGCTCTTACATATCCAAAAAATGCCAAGGCTCGTCCTACAAACTGTTCTTAGCAGCAGAGCATCTGAATTGTCAACCAAAACGAATATACATTTCGTATAATACGAATTTTATTCTTGCCATCAGGCGAATTGATTTTCACTCAAGGCGAACATATTTTTCGTGCAACTTGAATTTATTCTCACCATTGGGTGAATTTACTTCCCGGAAAGAGTGTATGCCCTTTGTTGCTTCAAAACTATCTGCAGCAACAAATTTAAGCTCAGTAAGCAGTGTCTATATTTTAAAATTTTTTTTCTTTCTTTTTGTTTTTGATCGATCTATAGACAATGTCAGAATCAAAGGGATTATTTGCCATGTTTGGCGCTGCTATTCCTGCAGCTGCTCTAGAAAAGAAAGAGGATGATAAATGGCAGACTGCAACCAACAAAAAGTCGTCAAGAGGACTTGCGTTAAAGGCGAAAGCAGCAGGAAAGACTGTAACTGTTACAGAAAATAAAAAGAAGATTCTTGATGAAGGAGAAGACATTGATATGGGAGGAATGGGAAAAAAGAAGAAGAATAGAAAACGATTGTAAGCACATCTCGAGTTAAAAAGTATCAGTTGATAAACTTGTTTATTCTAGTAATCCATATGGTCGACCAAAACCAGCCGAAAAGAAAATGGAAGCAACTCCAGCAGAGAGAATAGATTTGCTGGTAAGTTGTTTATCTTGAAACTAATCAAAGCTTAGGTACTTAACCCATTGTTAGATCACAGGATTTGAACCAGGAACAGAAGCAGGCATCATACCGTTTCTAGTACAAAAATCCAAGAAGCAGTGGCAAGCCGTAGATGCACAAATCAATCAGGGTCAAATGCTTTTGACTGTCAGCGATCCAGTCATTGCAAGAATTTTGATTCGTTTAGATGGTTACATCTTTGGTACACAGCAATTACAGATTCGTCTGTTTGATCCCAATTCACCACTGGCAGCCGCCTTACAGCCTTCTAGTCCTGAAAATGGCAAATTGACAACAATTGATATTTTAAGAAACTTTTTAAAAAGTCGATGGAACGTTGAAACAAAGTACTTGAATTTGGATGATATGGCCTCCGATCCCATCTTGAAGAAATCAGCTATTCGTCCACCTGGTGCACCAGGCTCCAATGCGATTGTTGGCCCAGCCATGATGAAGCTTGCTGGTGAAATGTTTCAAGATATTATTTCTATTTCCTTTGCTCGCAACCATTTAAAAAACGTACAACAGATATCGACATTAGCACAATATCTACCAAATATTCAAAATATATCACTTTCAGATAATCTCATCAAAGAATACGAGGGTTTGGAAGCACTTAGTGGAACAGGCAAATTAAAGAACCTCAGAGAACTTTATCTAGTGGGAAACCCTCTTCGTGAATCAGAGTTCAAGCAACGTAACAGTGATAGAGCATACATCAGAAATATAGTCAAAAGATTTCCTACCTTGGTCCTCTTAGACGGTATGCCTATCCATCTGACAGAGGAAGAAGCAGCTGCGGTACACAAGACTGGACGTGTGTTGCCATTAGACAATCAACCAAACTTTTTTGACAGCGAAATAACACGCTCTGTTACTGTTGACTTTTTATGTAAATTCTTTCAAGCCTTTGATCAAGATAGACCAACACTGTCCATTCTTTACGACGCTGACTCTGTGTTCTCAATCACAACTAATGTCAAGCTTCGTTCACAGCAGAAATTAAAGAGAAAGGATAAGAAGAAGCTGATGGATGACGAAGAAATGCTGAATTGGACATCGATAAGTAGAAATCTTATGGGAAAATCTAAAAGTATGAGATATAATAATAAAGCATATGCAGACGACTTATTCTCTTATAGGACAGGAAGGCAAAGGGCTTTTAATTGGCCCGGAAGCTATTGGAAGTACCTTTTGCAGGTTACCAAAGACGATACACGATTTACAAAAGACAGAAGATTTTATAGTAGATGCTCATCAATCACCCGCAGGACTAGTCATTTGCTTACATGGTGAATTTAAAGAAGAGGAATCTTCACCTCCTTACTCGTACGATCGTACTTTTCTTCTTCGTCCTGCAGCACCTACATCACCGTAAGTACTCTTGCTTTTATTATATACATATGGCTAATGAATGGTAACATAGGGCTACGGCTGCTGGCTGGCCATATACAATCATAAGCGACATGTTATGTGTTCGTGATTATATTGGAAATCAAGGCTTCAAACCTCAAGCACCAGTGCCTACAAGCATATTTGCATCATATCCTGTTTAATAAACACACATTTATTTGGCTCATAAGAATGAGGATGGCATGATACCATATTTACAATAAGAAAAGCATGTTTATACTCTTATATGAATACAAAACAACCTATTTCAAATTATTTATTAAGGAACTAATATCATGTGGTCCCTGTTGATAGCTGTTTTGAAATATGTTTAAACTATCCATTGAGCCATGTAAAGGGGACTGTACGTAGCTACTTAGTCCCATCGAATCACGCTCGTTGGTATGGAGAGGATGTACTGGATTTAGTAACTGTCCTAGGTTTGGTCTTTCGTTACTATTGTTATTAGTTGTATTGTCTATTAATGCTTGTTGGTCATATACATTGTTATGGTTGCTACTGATGCTACTGTTACTACTATTGCTATTACTACTACCGTTGGTAGTATTTATAGCAGTATTCATTTGAATAATTGGGTTGTCATGTTGACCATCATAACTACGAATATTAAAGGATGAGACTGAATAATGTCGTTGATGATAGGGTTGGCGATGTTGGGGAAGCATCGGGGTGCTAGGAGACGAGGTGATATGAGATCCAATCGACATGCTACGGTAAGGTTGATGGTCAAAGGTAGGTTCAACAAAGGGAGGGATTCTGAAATTTTGCTTGACGAGCAACTCTGGTGAGATCTCTAAGCTTGCGAGTTCAGGTACGGAAGAGGGTGAGCGTAGTCTATCCTCAAGTACCTCTTGTGGGTTATAATATGATATTAAATGTTGTGCTACGCCATTGATTGTAATGGACATTGTCTTTTTGATCAGTCCATCCTCTTTAAACTTGTATGAATCTGAGAGTGATCCCACAAGTTGTCTTTCCTTGTGTTTATCAATGATGGATCCATCCACACTAAAGCTTCTTCTTCCGTTCGAAGAGCCTGAGAGTCTTTTATCACCTGGTATTTTTTTTGTCTAATTCACGGTAAATAAGAAAGTTTCCTAGTATGCGTGAAGGAGACCAAACACGGCCATCTGTCCAACGTTTGATACCTATGGACAACTATCAGTCGTGAGGGCCTTATAACGTTCTATGGCTGTTACCGGATTCTCGCTCATCAAATACAAATATAGAGCCAGATCTAATCATATTTCGTTCCTTTTCTTGTAACCTTCTACATATTCTTGGAAGTAAGCCACGTCGACATCCTTCGAATATCAGTAGTACGTCCTGTGTTGTCTCAATATAACCGTGAAAAGTTTCAGTAACCAGCATCTCTTATATAATGTCACGTAATTCAAATGAGCTGCTTTTTAATCAACACGTAAGGTAGATTGGTAAGCTAAACGAAACAAAAAAGAGGCGAGGGGCTAAAAGCGAAAGAAAAGTGTGAAAAGTGGGGGCGTCTGGTAACACAGATACTATCTCGAATATGGTATGAATGTTTAACCGCTTCATACACTCGTCTTCTTTTTTCTTTATGCTTTTTTTCTTTTCTTTTTTTTTTTTTTTTTTTATCAAGTTCAAATATTTCCCAGGCAGGCAACACTAACCAGCAACATTCTAAAAGTGAGCTAACCATGAACGAAGAGTGTAGCAAGAATGTTGATGTAATCAATGTGCATAATCGTTTCACAACAGTTTCTGCAACTGTCACCTTTAATCCTGCTAGTTCCCATAAAGTCGTTTCCCTGGCAACGTTGTTTATGTTCTCTATTTTTATTTTCAGAAATATTAAATACACAAAGAAAAAGAGAAGAGGGAAGAGGGTATTTGTACAACTTGTAATGTGTAGAATAATATATTGCTTTTACATCATACCACCCATTCCTCCCATGCCTCCCATGCCTCCCATGCCACCCATAGGGGAGGCAGCACCAGCCTTGACAGGAGCATCAGTGATCATACATTCAGTAGTAGTCAAAAGAGATGCAACACCAGCAGCATCAACCAAAGCAGTACGAACAACCTTGGTAGGGTCAACAATACCACGTTCAATCATATCAACATATTCATTTGTGGAAGCGTCATAACCCCAGTTAATGTTATCAGGGTGTTCTTCCAAAAGCTTGCCAGCAACAACAGATCCTTCTCCTCCAGCGTTGTCAACAATAGTGCGGCAAGGGTTTTGAATAGCTTGACGGATAATGTTGATACCAAGTTGTTGGTCAAAGTTGGCACCCTTCAAGTTATCAAGAGACTTGGCAGCCTTCAAGAGGGCAACACCACCACCGGGAACAATACCTTCTTCAACAGCAGCACGAGTGGCACACAAGGCATCATCGAATCTACAGAATGAATTTAATACCTATATCACCCAATTCATCCATCTCTCTTACCTGTCCTTCTTTTCACCGACTTCAACTTCAGAAGAACCACCGACCTTGATGACAGCAACACCACCAGAGAGCTTAGCAAGACGTTCCTGGAGCTTTTCCTTTTCATATTCAGAAGTGCTAGGGTCTTCAATAGCACCACGGATTTGTTCGCAGCGTTGAGCAATGGCATCCTTGCTACCAGCACCGTTCAAGATGATGGTGTCTTCCTTGGTGATAGTAACTGAACCAGTGGTACCAAAGAATTCAGGGCTAGCCTTTTCCAATTTGACATCAAGTTCGTCAGAGAAGACGGTAGAGTTGGTCAAGATACCGATATCACCCAAAATGGACTTGCGGTTGTCACCAAAACCGGGAGCCTTGACAGCGGCAACTTGAATTTGACCACGGAGCTTGTTCAAGATACAGGCAGCAAGGGCTTCACCGTCGAGATCTTCAGCGATGATCAAGAGAGGACGACGTTGAGTAGCGGCGGTTTCGAGAGCAGGCAAGATATCTTGGAGAAGAGAGATCTTCTTTTCGGACAACAAGATCAAGGGCTTTTCGAATTCAACCTTTTGTGTCTTGGTATCGGTGATGAAGTAAGGGGAGATGAAACCACGGTCAAAGCGCATACCCTCGGTGACTTCCAATTCATCGTCGATTGTCTTTCCGGCCTTTACAGTGATGACACCTTCCTTACCAACGCGTTCCATAGCTTGAGCAATCATGTTACCGACATGCTTATCACCGTTAGCAGAGATGGTAGCAACCTAAAAAGAAAGATCTAAGTCAACGTTTTCTTATTCCTCTGAAAAAAAAAAGGGGGTACTTACTTGAGCAACTTCTTGAGGAGTTGTGATAACCTTGGTGTGAGCCTTCAAGAAGTCAACAACGGCATCAACAGCCATTTGAGCACCGCGACGGAGATCCATAGGATTGCAGCCAGCAGCAACATTCTTGACACCTTCAGTAAAGATGGCACGAGTCAAGACGGTAGCAGTGGTAGTACCATCACCGGCAATTTCGTTTGTCTTGCTTGCAACGTCTTGAACAAGTCTATTTTATCTAAGTACATCTTATCATGGATTGACAATGAGCATCACTTACCTAGCACCCAAGTTTTCAAACTTGTCTTCCAAGACAATAGACTTGGCGACAGTAACACCATCCTTGGTGATCTTAGGGGAGCCATAGGGTTGTTCAATCAAGACGTTACGACCCTTGGGACCGAGAGTGACAGCAACGGATTTGGCCAAAACGTCAACACCTCTCAAGAGAGCGGCGCGACCTTCGACACCAAACTTGATTTCTTTGTGAGAAGAGTAAAGACGGCGAAGGACACCGGTGGATGAGGGTTGACGAAGAGCTTTGACAGCCAAACGGTTCATTTTAAAGTTACGAGAAGAAAAAGTCTAAAAATTGAAAGGGGGGTTTAGTGGAATATATAAATCCTGTTGACCCCCGGACTACTTGAATCTGGTAGAAAGGCCTAGAAAAGGTGGCTTAGGCAGAGCACCATTAATGCAGAAGTCTACCATTGTTCTTTAATATCGTTAATGACAAGAACTAAATGTATAGCTTTTGAGAATCCAAGTGTATGCACTTGTCTACATTGTACTTTCTTTTCTGATTGATATTTCTCTTGATTCCTTTTTTTGTTTTTTCCCTTTGTTTGTTATTTTTTTCCCACAATGCTTATTCCAAGAGATTTCTAATGGAGATCGAATTCCACGGGAAAACAGTAAAAGGATGCATTCAAATTCAGAATAACACACTGTACCTTTCTTTCTTTCTTTTTTTTGTATTGGTGAATTTAACTTGTTCAGACATGCCTTCTAAATCTTGTTTTATTTAAACTCACATTATACTACGAGTTCATTGTTCAAGACGCGTAACTTGAATGCGAATGAAAAGCTTATTGTTATTGGACCTTTTTGAGAAACTCAGTTGCCAATTAGATTTGCTTTAGAGTACACTCTAGTTGATATATGAATATGCAACTATAAATTATGTGTGTGTGTGTGTATGTGGGATATTGTAAGTGATATATAGCATAATGAAAGAAAGAAAGAGAAAGGAATACAAAAAGATAAGGATTGCATATTGATGCGTGTGTATGATCGATAACTATCATATGAATATTGTTACTATCAAAAGATAAAGACCCCTTTACAAAATATAATTAGAAATATGCAACACTGCCTTTAAAAAGTAGAGCTGTTCTTGATTATGATTCGTTTCATTTCAGATATCCATTATCTATAAGATAAATAGTTTTATAAAAAGAAATTACATAGTATACACATAAATATCTGTAAAAGGGCTCATACAATTGTTAAGAAAGAACAAGAAATAAATCTGATAACAAGATTACTCATGTCTGTGTGTTTAGTGTGTAACAAGCATTTGATAAGATTGGTTGATGCATTACAAAATGTCAAACCTGCCATTTAATTTTTCAGCAACTAAAACTGAGACTTTTTGACAGGCCATTCTTTTTTTTTTTTTTCTCTTTTTTATATTTTTATTTTTTTACATCACTTATTCCTTTTCCTACTGTTTACTTTTTTCCTTTTTTATATTATTAAAGACTGAAAAAGAAGTAAAGAGTGACATATCAAGATGGCTTCACAAAACATAAACATTGCATTTAAGCGTAACTCTATGTAAGCCACAGAAAAAAAAAAGCAACAGAAAATAACTCCCTTCTCATGGCGTAGCAACAACAATAGCAACAATAACAGTAGCAATAATGGAGCCGTAGCCATGTCCTATTCACCTTCTTCTCATACTATGCCAGCTATCTTTCAGCATAGAGACAGTTTTGTTCATCAAAGAGAACTTGAATCTAATTTCTGTAGTGATTTAGTGTGCTGTGGAACACATATTAAGGATCTTCATGAGTTACTTCATCATTATGAAGAACATCACCATGCACCAATAGAAGAAGAACCTGAACCAAAAGAACCTGATTTACCCATGGAAGACTTAGATTCACCTTTTTCTGCTCCATTATCCACTCAACCTACTGAGGTCACCCCACTGGTGAACCCACTACTTCGCAGCTTTGAAAGCTTTCGAGAAAAGCCCAACGAAAGAAGCAGCCCATCCAATGTACATAACAGCAATAATAATAAATTCGGTAGACATACAGAAGAAATTTTGAAGCAGGCCTTACCAGCATTAGTTAATCCTGATAATGACCTTAGACCTGGTACACCCGATCTTCACTTTCTACGAACAGAAGTTTTATATCAAACATGCGGTAAAGCAAGCATATTTCGGCTTGTTTCTCTTTTTTTTTTTTACTTATATTCTTCTATAGATGATGGACAAGATAAACCATACAAATGCCAAATAGCAGGTTGTGATAAAGCTTACAAAAATCCTAATGGATTGAAATATCATCAAACGCACGGTCACTCAGAGGAAGATATGTTGAGTGAAGCAGAAAGAGATGCACAAAAACCCTACATGTGCACCATAGGCTATTGTAACAAAAGATATAAAAATCTGAATGGGTTAAAATATCATATTGAGCATTCGCATATTGCAAAATTGAAACAATATCCATTGGATGGGCAATTGTCATGGCAACCGCCTTCCAGCTAAAATAAATTTGTGATATTTGTGTATGTGTACACTAGGAGAATTCGCAATCTATTTTTTGTTTTTTCCTTTTTCATAAAAATGAAACATAGTTATACTAGTTTATCACTTGCGAGTGCATATAAACAAAGAGTATCTTTTAATTTTCTTGATAATGATTTGGATTATCATTTTATCATATTAAATCGATCGAGCCATGGTTACATTAGAACAGCTAGAACACGCACATTCATGGTTGCCATGGATATAAATAAAAAAAAAACCACTGCATTAAATTTACGATACAAGTATAAATACATAAACAGATAACTTTTGAATAATTTTAATAATTAAAATGGTAAAATTTGTTAGACGAAAGGGACAAACTAGTGATATTAGGCCTATGTCGTCATGATATGCTCATAGGGGAAAGAGAAATGGCCGAACGGATTGCCAGGCTGATAGAGAGAACCAACGATGGGAACAAAGTAAAAAAGACACACACACAATGGACATCCACATTCATACACATATATATATATATATATATATATGCATATAATATGTCTGATAGATAAATGTTGCCATTGAGTTATTGTTTGCTGATTATGACAATGCATTAGCACGAATGGCAATATGTATGTATTTTAATGGAAATTGTTTTAATAACCAATTGTTCCCAGAATGAATTCACAGACCTATTGCTATTATTGTTGAGTCAAAAAGCAGAATGTCAATGTCAACAGATCACTATTCAGGTACAGGTACTTTTAAGCATGAGATCCAGGCAATACAAGTATCGATCATTATTATAAAAGCTACTATTGTTGTCATGGAAACAAAGGACATGAAGCAAAAAATCCGAAAAAAGCTATGCTTGTCGGAGAACTAAAAGCTTATTTTCAAATCTTTCATTCAATCACACCTACCCTTTTTCTTTCTTTCTTTTTTTTTTTTTTTTATTTTCTCTTCTTGTGTGTTTGTTTTATATAAAATGGAAGATGAATCCATTGAAGAATTAGTATCTTTGGCTATTCAATTAGAAGAGAAAGGACAGATTAAAGTAGACATTACAAATATACAAATATAGCTTTGAATTGATACTTAGTGTCTACATAGGATGCTTACTTTTCTTTTACTTCCTTAAGCCAAAAAGCAATACAGTCTTTAACAGAAATTAAATTTGTACATTCATGTAAACAATAAGCTCTATAGTTTTATTTTATGCTAATACTATTTTTAGCCATCATTTCAATCCCAAAGCAGCACGCTGTCCTTCTTTCAGCCATAAGAACATGTTTACTACACATTGAATCAATTATTGAGAGCCATTCGACAATATCAAGACAAATGACTGGTGAATCCAAGCAGGTTCCTCCACCTTTACCTCCAAAGCCTACAAAGATACAGAAGCCTCTTGTACCACCCAAACCTGCTCGTGTTTCTCGTCCTTCTTCTGTTATTATAAAAGAAGAAATAGGTAAAGGAATAATAATAATAATAAATGTGATATATAAGCTGACAATTCAATAGATAACAATGATGGACTATTAGTAAAACCACGTGTCAATCATAACATCAGTAATAGTAGTCGACCTATCAGTTTACCTGCAGCTCGTCATCATTATCAACAAACAAATACGAGACCACAGACAGAATACTTGAATGAACCACGAGCCGTAGACGTTGTGGCTGAAGGTGAAGTGGATCCTAATTACCTTGTTCCTGCTCAAACAAATGCTGGTGATAGTTTGACACCTGCTATAGTCTCTTCAATGAATACCGATCACGTTCCTCTTATTCCCGCTCCACCACTTCTCACAACCCATCGTAACCTGCAAGCCAAGCTGGATGACTTGGAAGAGAAACTGAGACAATGTAGAATGAAAAAACAAGCGATTATGGAAGGCAGACAACCTGAAACAGACAATATGACCGAGGAAAGTTTGGATCAAATGATTGCTCAATATTTACATGTCATGGCTGAAATTAAAGCAACATTGAATGGTGTACGAACAATCTACATGAGTGCAGCTACGATACCGAATGTACTCCAATTCCAAGCACACATCATTGCCTATCAGCTAACACTCATTGATGCTTCTATATTTAATGCAATACCTCCTCAAGCCTTATTAGAACATTCATCAAAACACCCTCATCCTCGCATTGTTGCATCTACTGATTTTTTTAATTACATCACCCGTTTTATAGAACACTCTATTCTTCTGCCCCAAGAGGCTTCTGCACGAGCTCAGCATATCCATTATTGGATCAAAGTGGCTTCTCGCTGCTTAGATGTAAATAACTATCAAACACTAAAAGCCATCGTTTCAGCATTAAATACTCCACCTGTACAACGTCTGAAGAGGACATGGTCTTATATACCAAAGAAAAGCTCAACAAAATTAGAGACATTAAATGACCTCATGTCTGAGGCCAATAACTATGGAAATTATCGTGAACACATGGGAATGGTCAATACAACGGTGGTGAATGGGAAGAGTGTACAAATGATTCGTGATGAGCATTTCTCAAGGCCTACGGTTCCCTTTTTAGGCACCTTTATTCATGATGTAACATATCTTTTGGCTGCCTTCAAATCCAGTCCAGCGGCAGCAACGATGTCACCCGAGGAGGAGCCCAGGATTCAGGAAGTGTTGAACACAATGCGCCGGTTTCAAACTGGCCCACGATATACACCAACGATACCCTCTTTTCTCTTAAAGTCATCTCAAAAGCATCATTTTAGGCCGGCCATCTCTAATGCTCTACACCGAGGTGCGTCTCGTATCCAGCGCATGAGTGGTGGAAACATCTTTGGATTCGATTCTAGTAGTAACAGCAACAGTAGCGGCGTAAGCTCCTCTAGTCTGAGTTTTATGAGCGATAAAGAGGATGATGAAGATAATTTGGAAGAGCAGCAAAAGATGGCAACGCAATATCTCCTGATGCGATCATGGGTCAGTCAGAACACAGTAGACGAACTTAGTACATTGCGTGAGCCTCTACAGTCAAAATCGAATAGTATGTACGGGTCACGTAGTAACAGTAATGGGCCTACGAGTTCAATCAGCATGAATCGGACAAGTTCCATGTTTAGCAATACAAGTTCCAATGTTCGCTTCAGTACAGGATCAACCTCATTAAATACCTCAGGAGGCAGTGGAGGTGATAGCCGACCAGCAAGCATGGATGGCTACGTCTAATTTAGTGTATTACTTAAACATGATATATATATATGTCTGTCTATGCATATTTGTATATTACATTACATGTATATGTGTGTGAGTGTGTGTGTGTGTGTGTGTATGTGCTGGCTGGAACTCACAAATAAAATATATCGTTGGAATCATTCATGAACTGAGTTGCAGATAAATGTATATAAATTGTCTGAAAACAATAAAAAATTTTAATAGATCTTTACAGAATGACAAGTGAAGACAATACGTTTAATTTCAACTTTGACGATGATATTTTCGGCGAAACTAAAGAAAAGCAACAAGTCGAGTTATCAACTATAGATTATCAAGCAAAAGTTGAAACGGATGGAGTAAAATATAAACATGATCTATTACTTTATTAATCTAATTGTTCAAACAGTGGTTTCATTCAGATAAATCTATAGAAGAGTTAATGTTGGAAACACATGGTCCTAATCAATTAAAGAATTCAATTGAGCATGACTATCTATACAAAAGATATGATATAGCTTTGGATAAATGTTTGGAATATATTAGAGTAGCCCGTACGAACGATCAATGTAAAGTTAGTGGGACAAAGGAACTAGTTGAGATGGCTATGCATTGTGCTGCCAAATTGAATAAATTAGACATTATAAACAAGTTGTTGGATGAGAAACAAGTAAGAATGAGATAAAAAAAAAAAAAGAGAGAAAGAAATGGTTCACTAACATGGCATATATATATAGTCTACAGTTGATACCGGTCTATTATTGACTAGAGGGAAATTCTTGCCTCTTGTAGGACGATATAAGGAAGCGATGCATACGTATATCGAATATCATAAGGAAAGAAAGTTAGATTACAAAGTATGGAATGCTATGGCCAACGTATTCATGTTATCAGCAGAAAATGACAGTGAGAAAAGACAAGACATGCGATATCATTTGGCCAATCTTTCCATGATTCGTGCTATACATATTTATACAAACTCAAGATGGAGAAACAAGATCGATTTTGTAAAGAATAGGTTTGAAAAAGAATTAAAATCATTAGAAGCACGTTTGGAGATAACGAAAGAGCGTCAAGGCGATGCAGACAAATTTGTAGAATGGATGTCGACTGATGACAAGAGTATAGAGGATGCAGGATTAAGCTCATTTGACTGGCAAGACATCATTTGGATTTATAAAGACTGGATACTAAGACAGGACATTGAAGTAGAAGAAGACAATACAATAAAAGCAGTTAAAGATTTATAATCACTTCTTTAATCATTAATTTAAGCATCAGTTGGTCCTTTTGCTTCTTCAGCCTTGTCATTGGCTTCTATTAAAAAAGTTAATAGGGTGATATTAATAATAACAATAAAAAGTTTACCTTGAAGGTCTGATGTCCATAAAGTCAAGTTGTCTCTTAACAGTTGCATGATCAAGGTAGAATCCTTGTATGACTCTTCGCTCAAGTTATCAAGTTCAGCGATGGCATCATCAAAGGCGTGTTTAGCCAAATGACAAGCTTTATCAGGTGAGTTGTAAATTTCATAGTAAAAGACAGAGTAGTTTAAGGCGAGACCCAAACGAATAGGGTGAGTAGGAGCCAACTCAGCTTGAGCAATTTGTGTAGCATTCTCGTAAGCTTCACGAGCAGCATGTGCAGCGTCCTCACGAGCACTTCCAGTAGCATATTCGGCAACATAGCGGTGATAGTCACCCTTCCTATGTGAAGAGAAAAAAAAATGTATATGTCAGAGAGAGAGAGAGAGATAAAAGATATAAAACCTACATCTTGTAGTAAAAAACTTGAACTTCTTTCTCTTTTGCAGATGGAATCAAGTGTTCATCCAAGAGACTCAGGATATCAGCACAAACTTCATAAAGTTCTGACTCAATCTTTTCTCTGTATTGCTTGATTTTGGATACTTGGGTCTCATGACCTTTCATTTCTTCTTTTTGTTCAATAGATGAAACAATTCTCCATGAGGCACGACGAGCACCGATGACATTTTTATATGCGACAGATAAAAGGTTACGTTCTTCAACTGTTAAATCGATACCCATCTGAAGATATCCTTTAATATATGTTGTGCATATCTCATATTTAACTTTTACCTTTGCGACGTCCTTCATGAAAGAGACCATTTCTATACTACGATATTTGGTATATGTTCTATGCTTTATAGTTTTAACTTACCATCATAACGTTCTGCTTGTTCGGCAATCTTTGCCATGTAAACCTTTTTTATTACAGTTAGAGAGTCATTAACAGTTTATGCTTTTCAATTATGGTTCTTACTTTGTCTTCACGTTCCTATACGTTATGTTAGTAAACTACATCCTTCAACCAGAGTCATTTCATATACTTACATTAGCCATTGTTAAAGAGATGATTTATATAAAAAGAGAGAAGGAGAAGAAAGAAAGGTGTAACATCACAAAGTTTAACACCTTTTTTCCCAAACCGATTGAAAAGCAGCAATTAGATGACGTACCCTGAGTGGCGGGGCATTTGCGCCGCTTAAAGGAAGTTTATGTTCTTAAATTCAGAAACGTGTCTGATCTCTCTTTAACGCTGTCACTTGACTGGTGGTTTCAGTAAGGATATCTGTCACATCAAGAGAACGCCTTTTTCTTTTCATTAAAGCTTAAGATAGTAAATATGGGAAGACCTATTGCATCAGTTGCGAGGGCGAGAGTAAGAGGTACCCTGCAGTTATCCATGGCAATAAACATTCCCCTTTCTATGAAGCTTATCCAAAGCGCCCCTCTAGCTATATGAATTTCACGACAGGATCTGCAGCTATGCCTTGCCTAAGAGACTTATGCATTTGCTGGTAAAAGACAAGTTTACTTGACATCGTTAAATTATCTAAAACAGGTAAAATAGGACACGTAGAATGATTGAATTCAAACAGATTCTTTTATCCAGGATAACATTATTGATATGGTCATGCTTTTACAAATGACATGGGATTTCTACAAAAAAAAAAGGAGACAGAAAGAGAATGTGTTTAAATGGTAGCATAGACTGATTAATTCCCCTGTCGCTTATGACTGTGTAAAAAGTGCCTTTTAACATTTCTGACGTTTTAGTTAAAGACAAAATGCTACTGCATGCTGGCCTGCCTTATTTGATATCTGCAATGCAACTTTAAAAGCTTACATTGGAATAATCAAAGTACATACCATCAACCTTGGTTACATTTAACCCTGTGCTATTAGTCATAACTCTCTTTATCGGATCCAATTCAGAGTTTATCAAATAGAGAAAATCAACAAGATAAAAAATATCTAATGACAATGCATAAGAGCTTCGATGTTGTCGTGGTAGTAGATGTAGTATTGAAGCACTCTCTTTTATCCTCATGGCTTCTATAGATGTTAGTGTTTCGTGATTCATGAACTTCATTAGATAATATGAGCACCTCTATTACGTATGATAGATGCAAATCCTTAAAGTTCTTTAAACCATATTCTTTTCAGCACCATATCTCTCGAATTAATCATTTTTTCTTATTGAGAGATCCATTACGAATAGAGTAATGTTCCACAACCATAACACTTTCAAATTTTGGACTGTTGGCAGGTAGATCATGAAAGAAGTCAACATCAATAGCAGGGCTTATAATAAATCAAAGACGTAACCATAAAAAGACGACAAATGGTGTACGGAAAGTTGTAATTCTTGTAGCCGATAATATCCATTTATAAATATACAGGCAGAACGTGACAAGTTTACGGAATCGCTCGAACAGTCCATACACAGTTTATAAACATCTAGTGTAAATTGATCTTGTTGAAAGGATGTATAGCAATTAAATGCATCATCCTGGACCGCTTTGTCAGTTGTGCTTTTCAGGGCTATTGCAATTTCCGCTATCTCACGATCCATGTCATAACCATTCATGGCAATAGTAATATGCGATAATTTGTAATCATTTGGATTCCTCTGAAGCACTTGAACATTTCTGTTGAAATATTCACAAATTTTTGCAAATACGCCATCCCTAAGCCTCTAATCCATTGACATTTCCATATTAAATATTTAAGGTTCTTTAAAAGATAACCAAGCAGTTGATCATATATATCAATCAAAGACATAGACAGGGGTTGAGGGAGAATCTGGAAGGATATGCAAGAGATATTAACACATCTTTTCGTAATATAATTAATCGATGCCTTTGGTATAAAAAGTTTGCTGAAATCAATACGAAGATATGTCAAGAAAGATTGTGGATCCTAGATGATCAGAACGTCTACGTCCTCATTTATGGCAGCAGTTGCATGAAGAAAATACAATCTGGAGCATGAGTTAAAGATAAAATCTTGCATTGGGAAATCTTTTACACAATGTATGCCTTTCATGCTTTCAAGTTCGGAAATGACCGTGATAGACTCCTTGTACTTATAAAAGTGCTTCAATCCAAGCTCGCTAGAACTAAAAGAGCATAGCTCGCATATGTTCTATTTATACCATCATCAATATCAAGTAAATATGTTGATAGGCAGCTGTCAAAGATGATTTTGAACACTGTCAAGACTTCAAAGTTTAGACAATACTTGACCAACTGCATAAAATCATGAAAATTCATGTTTGTATCGACTTATTTATGATGGTAATTATCAAAGTGGTGTTTATTTCTATTTCTCTAACAGACTGTCTTCGATACCCAAGAGTTCTGGTTTGTTCAATTGCAGAAAAGATTAAACGTGAATGTTGGCTTGAAAGCGTGTCTCTTTAAAATAAGCGTTTTGTAGAGAAAACCAACCGCCTTGGAAAAAAACAAATCAACAAGCACGTCAGATCTTGTCTTTTTTCCCAGATGTATTCAAAGACTTAACAGTTTGAGCAAGTGTTGAACGTTGGAGGAGTTCATAATGATTGGTTGATTTCTAAATATAGTCATTAAATGAACCAATACAGTGGCTTGTTTATCACTCAGCCAGCTTTACACCAATTTGTTGTTTCTTTCTTTCTTTATTTATAATGGACCATTACTTGCATGAAGACATCTCACCACCTGCTACACCTCCTAGCTTCTTTGCTACTTCCTCTTCCTCTAATAATAATAACAATGCTTCTGTTCATTCTTCAGTTATAAATGCTTTGGCTTATAACCATAGCAGTAGTAGTATCAGCAACCGATTAACAAGGAAACTTCGAGCCTCTTTTAGTGAAATAAACGAAGATATTAATGAAGAGCAACTAAACCACTTGCGTCAACTGAAGCATGCCTTTCAACAGCTCTCTCCACAGCAAAAGCAACTGCTATTAGCTGAACTGGTCAACTGCTGTGATAACAGCCAGTTGAACTATTTAAATGATCTTATTGCACCCCGTCTTAAAATTGACTTTTTGAAAGAACTGCCTATCGAGATATCCCTACACATCTTGACATTTATTGATGATCCAAAAACACTGGCAAGAGCTGCTTGCGTATCCACGTTCTGGAACTCATTATTAAAGGATGAAGCAACGTGGAAAGCGCTTTGTATGAAGCATCAGTATCGCCGACGTAACTCAAGTATATGCGGCGGAGAACTATTAGAACCACCGAGTCAGCGCCGAAACTTTTCTTATCGAGAATACTTTAAACGTAAATATAATGTCGCCTCTGCTTGGGCTCACGGTGGAAAAGTAAAAGTAGTGGAAGAAGGGTTCGGTGAAGGATTAGTCACTTCCTTGCAATATGACGAAAGATTTATCGTCGTCGGCTGTGATAATCATCGAATAGAAGTTTTTGATACAAACACCGCCGAGAAGGTACGGACTTTGCGTGGTCATGAAGGAGGTGTATGGGCACTGCAATTCAAAGGGGGCGAGAAAAACGACCCAGAGCGTATTCTCGTTAGTGGAGGATGTGATAGGTAATGAAAATTAATATGATATGTTGAATGAGCTAACTTTTGTGTAATATTTAGAGATGTAAGAGTCTGGAACTTGGAAACTGGAGAACTGCTTCATATACTTCGTGGCCATAATTCAACTGTGAGATGTCTAAAGATGAAAGATAAAAGAATTGCTGTCACAGGATCTCGAGATGCAACGATGAGAGTATGGGATATACAAAGAGGTGTTCTATTGCATGTACTACTTGGTCATCAAGCAAGTGTACGCTGTATGGAAATTCATGGTAATACAGTCGTATCGGGATCTTATGATTATACAGCAAGAGTTTGGGATCTACGTACAGGAAGATGTCTCCATGTGCTTGCTGGACACTATACACAGATTTATGCTATAGCCTTTGATGGACATAAAGTAGTCACAGGATCGCTCGATTCAAATATCAGGGTGTGGTCAGCAGAAACAGGACAGTGTCTAGCTACCTTACATGGACATACGTCATTAGTGGGCCAATTGCAGCTTTCTGGTAATACATTGGTCAGTGGAGGCTCTGATGGCTGCTTACGTGTATGGGATCTTCAACATTACGAATGCACTCAGCAAATCTCAGCACATGATAATTCTGTTACTTGTCTACAGTTTGACGACAGACGTATGATGAGTGCGGGAAATGATGGAAGAATTAAATTATGGGATATAAAGTTGGGCCGACTAATCAGAAATTTCACAGCACCAGCCAAAACTGTATGGAAAATACAGTTTACGGACACAAAGGCTGTTGTCTTGATGCAGCGCAGGCGTTCACCCGATTCTGAAGAAGGCAAGACTGTAATGGAAGTGCATGATTTTGATATTGATGATATGGAAACAGAGGAGGAGGATACTTTATCTGATATGGCTATAGATAGTTGAATCCTAAAGAAAAGAAAGAAATAAAAGAATTATTTATTCAAATGTGTAATAGTAAATATCAGGCGTATTTTGGAGTGAAGGAGGATGTATCGTTTTTCTGTTTGAAGAATATGCGCTGTTCATCCGAATGTAAAAGATTCTTGAGTTTGTTCGTATATGTGAGAAGATCAAAGTGTTCAGAAACTAAACTTTTTCGCCAAATACCCTAGAGTGGGTTGGTCTCTGCGAATTTCATAACCTCATCTCTCAAGAATAACCTATGGCGCTCAGATAAACCTGTTTCATTATTTCCATCAATAGCTGAGACCTATATATATATATATATATAATATGTTGGTTAACAAAAATATCATTTTGATACTTACTGCATGAAGCTGCAGAAAGTTGACACATTTACCAGCATTGACTTGCAGGAGAGAAGAGCAGTAGATGAAACTTTAATATTTTTATTTACTACTCTATTGAGCAGAAAAGAAAGAATTACCAATGTCACTATTTCCAGAGGACAACTTTCTTCAAGAGATGCATAAATGATAACAGTGTGATATCTGTTGAAGATAAAATGTTGAGATGTAAAAGTCAATGGGACAAAAGAATAGTGTGTTTTATTAAGGAGCATAAAGGACATTGCACTTGTTTATGAATTATGTTGATGACGCAACATAGTGATCTTCTGCCACTTCTGACACAAGAGCTTTCATTAACATGTTGATAGCTTGATTATCGGTTGGTGCCGTTTTATTTATCAGATCAGTTCCTGGTTTGTTATTGTAAGGAAGGGTGCAATTAATGTTGTCTAGATACTTTATGTAAGAGAGTATTTGTGATGCTGCCGAATATGTAGCTTTATCTATGAAATATAAGGTAGAATATGGCTCATTGTAATCATTTATGAGTGGAGAAGAGACTCATGGCAAGAAAAGAAATTGATATTTAAATGTAATAAATGATGTTCAATATCTAGCGAATTTCATCAATACAACGCGTCATCAAATACTATGAATCAGTGCTGTGGGCTTAATATGAAGTATTATGTTACTATTCAAGATAAATTGGCTTATGAAGTAATCTTCTTTAAAGTAGACATATGACAGTATATATATATATATATATATACATTCATCTGATGATATATATTAAAGAAGTGTAATAGTAAATAATAAAAAAAAGTAAGTTATTGCTGTAAGTAGTAGTAGTAAAGTAGTAGTAATAGTAATAGTTGTAGTACTTTTTACAACTAGCCGTAATAATAATGATGGTAGCAAAAAAATAGATGTTAATTAGCTACATTGTACATATTTGTGTAATTTAGTTTCCTCCAACACCCTAAACAAGTGTCACATTGAATAGACATATAATACACAATACAAATTGACTTACCTTGTGGTCAAATGCAAACCACCATACAAGTATAGCAATGACCACAGCAAGGATGATTGTAATGAAAAAGCAACACCATTTTTTCTATTATATTATTAGACAACATACATCTATACTATTGAGTCCAACTTACAGCACGAGTAGATCTAGCTAAAACAATCGCCTTATTTATATGTGTAACACCTTGTTCAATATCAGCATTTGTATTCTCTGCATGTGTTTCTATTTGATCCAAGACTTTTCCTTGATCTTCAACCATCATTTGCATATCTTCAAACAACTGTGCTAATTCTATAATAGTTTTTTGAATTCGCTTAATGTCATCATGTCTGGTTTGAACTTCGGACAGTACAGCCTTGGCTTGACCAGATCGACTGTTTTGCAACAGCTAATATAATATGTAAATAAAATAAATATAATTTGATATTTATCCTTACACTCTGAGCAAATATTTGATTTTGTTGGTCTGAATCAATAATGGCATCTAACTCATCCTCTGTAACATCCTGTTTAACTAGTATACGATATATAAGTAAGGATACTCATCATTGTTTGCTTTTTTTTTTACCTATTCTAATCTGTCTTTCGACACGTTGCCGATATTTCTGATTAAAGTTTGCTTCAACGTCTCGATATCTTTGAATACAATTGAGAAACTCTTTTTTAACTCGAGAGACCTATATATCACAGTTGGTATTTTGTATTAGCATTAAATAATAATAATAACCTGTGCTCTTCTAATGTTCAAATCAGAGTTCTTTGGGTGGGTTGAATTACTAGCTTCCAAAGCTTTTATTCTATTCTTGATACTGGTATTCATTGCAGAAGTTTCATCAACAAGCTGTGATAGTTGTTTTGATGTTTGTTTCCATTGCTTTTCATTAATACTGACCAAAGAAGTGTCATGTAACTCACTTATAATGTCAATGTTTCTGTTGATAGCTTTAACAGAGGCTGAAATATCATCAATCTATCATGTATTAATGTTGAATCATTCCGTTTTTTTTTTGAAGGTGTACCTCTGCTAAATAACCATCCATAGTAGAGATATTTGTTTGAGCAGTAGAGGATACTTTATTTCTTGTATCCATTTCGTACGCGGACTCTTCATGGCTACTTGTCGTATAACGTACTTGACCACCAGGTGTTCTTGTAGGGCCAAAGGCGTCCGTGCTATATAATTTTATCAGTGGGGCCTGCTTCTATTATATAAAACAAAATAACCTGTCTGAAGCGTTCTATATATAAAGTATAAGTACCTTGATTTTTTTATCTATTCTTTCTTTTTCTTACCCGAAGATCAGCTAGTCTGTCTCTACTAACAGTATACTTTGAATTGTAATTGCTCATCAAGTCTAATTAGTAAAAGGAAGAAAAGGAAGGGGACGGAGAGGGAAAAAAAAAAGATAAAGAGAGAAAGAAAGGTGCGGTTGAAATAAAAGAGGGGCAAGTGAATTTTTTAAAGGAGAAATTTTTCAAGTGTTTTTTAACTTTACACCATCAATTAAAGTTGCTATGGTTCTCTTTAAGTTGCCTAGTTATTTCAATACATTCGATCCTTTTTTTTCTGATATCCTGTTTATATTGTGTGTATCCTCCTTTTTCATTGATATGATGTGTTGCCCTTGGCAACAGATATAGTCTGTGCAGGTGTTTCGGTTGTAACAAGAAACTGCCATGGATACACACATGATTCATACATAGTTGTATCAAGTAACTTATAAAAAAAGACTGTATCACTATATAAGGAGAGTGGAGGGGAGGAAGGATGCTTATAAATAGATGGGATCAATCTTGTTTACTATTGTTGTCTTATCAAACAGATTCTTGTCCAACCAGAACGGCGTTTCAAGTCCTCGTGTAAGAGGTATTTTATCACAGTCCAGGCAGGATTTTTTTTTCTCCTTTTTTGTTTGTTTGTAGCAAATGGCAACCGGCTTAGAAGACAAGAATCTTGGAAGAAGGCTAAGTCATCGAGCATCCTCGGTCATTGTCGCAAGCGAGATTATTCCACCACCTGTTCATTTTGAGTCATTTAGAATATCCGATGATCAATTGAAAACGATCAAGGATAAAAAAATTCGCAAGTTTTATGAAGTAAGACAAAACTAGAAAGTTGCCCTGTGTGCTTTTTATTGAAATCTGTTGCTATAGAGACAAAACTCGATGATATCAAGACTTATCCATGTTGATAAAATTATCAATTCTTTGGAAAAGGGCGAACTGTCATTACCGCATAATTATGGTAGTATTTTAGCGGATGAAGAGCGTGGCTTTGTTTGTGCTGCAGCAGGAGAATCACAACCATTATTGTCTTCTAGCCGGTCAACTACACCTGATGTAGATAATGACAAGAAGTCGCCCATGTGGATAGTGCATCTAGCCATCAATCTATCTTTCTTTGCCAACATTGCTCTTTTTCTTACCAAAATTATCCTCGCATGGTTTTCAGGTTCAATGGCTTTACTCGCATCTGCGTTTGAAAGCTTTTTAGATATAGTGAGTAATGCGATCATCTTTTTCACTGTACGCATCATTCGTCAAAAAGACTATTACTCTTACCCGGTTGGAAAATCAAGAATGGAGCCATTGGGTATCGTTGTCTTTGCAGTTGTCATCACAACATCCTTTTCTCAGGTGCTCATAACTTCTGTTGAAAAGTTAACAAGTGGTTCTGCTTCTGAGGAAATCGACTTGAGCTTGAATGCCCTGATTGTTCTCGGCGTTAACGTGCTCGTTAAAGCAGTTCTCTGGATCTGGTGTGTGTCCATCAAGGGTAGTTCTAGTGTGGAAGCATTAGCATATGATCACGAAAATGACGTTGTCTTTACGATCGCAAGTACATTATTCCCACTTGTTGGCAACTGGCTAGGTTGGATTTGGTTAGATCCTTTGGGCGCCATTCTACTTTCGATTTACATTATTTATGAGTGGATGAATGTTTTGTTAGGTAAGATGATATATAAATGATACAAAAAAAAACAGCATTATTAACCAAACGCAGAAAACATAAGGCGATTAACGGGTCAAGCAGCAAGTGCGGATGATATTAAACAACTGACCTATATGGCTTATCGTTTCTCAAAAAAGATTACAGCTGTTGACACTGTCAGAGCATATTATATTGGCGATAGATTATTAGTAGAAATCGACATCATTCTACCGCCTGATTGTCCTTTGAGAGAAGCTCATGATATTGGAGAAGCCTTACAGGATGCATTAGAACTTATGGAAAATGTTGAAAGAGCCTTTGTTCATCTGGATTACAGTGCTGAACACGAAATTGAACATAGAAGAGTGGTTGATGGTGTTGGGTTCAATGTATAAAAGCATTATATAAATAAATCTATTTATTGATATGTTGAAGATACTTTTGGCACTTCTTTTTTAATTGTGCTGCTGTGTGTTGATATATGTTTAATTCCTTATCCCAAAACATGGCCTTATAGTCATCTCCATGTTTATCAATCAATTTCTTGATCCAATCTATTTCAAAATCTGATTGATGCTTTTCACGATGGAAAGCATTAGCAGCCTGTTCTTCAAGTTGTCGGACTATATCTGTCTTTGCTTCCACAGGAGGTACTTCTTCATCCAAGATCTCATCATGGCTCTTGGCTTCACCCACTATCACTCGTATGACATTGCCTTCGTCGTCACGTTGAATTAAACCTTCCCCTGGCCGCAGAGACTTTTTTATCTTTTCGATCTCTTCCTCGGTCAGTTCTTTTAGACTACTGGCTTCCTCTGTCTCTTGTGGTTGATCAGGCATATTCTTCTCTGTGCCTCCCGTTTGACCATTTAAGGATGGTAGTAATCCGAGCTTAGCATAACTATTATCGGTTATTAAAAGTGCATTTTGAATAAATTCAAACTTACTTTTGCTTTAATGTTAGTCTTTTATCCCAGTTGGCTTTGATAATCGCATTTCCCTAAGAGTCAATCAGTAACTGTAGATCTACTCTTAATTGATAGATCGCTTACTGTAATAGTAACTCTTTTTCTATGTCTATCCGCTGTTCTTCTTGTGTTCTTATTTGTGCTTCTTCTTGCTTTCTTTTGACGAGGTGTAGCCATGTTTATATGTAATAAAAAGAGAGAGAGAGATAGAGAGGTACACAGTCTTTTTTTTGTTACGAAAAAAAAAATTGCGACTGTGACTATGTTTCTTGACTTTTTCCAAAAAGAGACATTCCCTCTTTTTTTTTTTTTTTGTTTTTTTGTTCGTAGAATAATGCATGATAACGATCGGTCTAAATAGATAAATTTAATAGATTGTCCTTTGAATATCCATGACAAATCATTGTGTTTATGATTATATAGAAAGCATATGCCTGCTACTACTAAAATCCCCGTCTTTTTTACTTTTTAAATAAAGAAATGACCACAAATGTATGAAAGAGACATAGAATGAGACATAAAAGAAGGGAGATAGCAATGATAAACAGCAGGATGTAAAAAAAAAGCCACTGTGTTTATTTGTTTGACAGTTTTGATAGCATAAAATCAAAAAACTCTAGAACATTTAAAAACAGGTATAAATATGTATTCTTTTTCTTATCATCTCGTCAATTCATTTTTTTTCTTTTTCTTGTTCTTGTTTGACGTGTGATTTTTGATGCTTTCTGGTGGTGAGCAAAGAATAACTTTGCCTGCTATTATCTATCTACTCCTACTTTGGACACCTGCATCATTCCTATTTGCCCTTATCGTTATACCTGAACACAGAGTCAACAGAGCAATAAAGCAGATTCTGGCAACTCCATTACTTGCTGTACAATTCCTGCTCCCATTTGCCATTGCAAGTGAATCAAAAGGTAACATACCTTTTCTCATTTTTATTGTTGTTATTCCCGCTCACTGTTTAAAATAGCACTCAATTTAGTTTGTTCGGTCCTCAACTTTAACGTATGGTTACGATTCATAGGATTATTCTTGGTAGACCCTCTTGTTGAAGAAAATCCAGCATACACAACAGTCAAGAATTTGTGGATCGAGTTTTGGAGTTGTATGCGAGAATTCCCAGAGGTGGCAATAAAAAATGGCAAGACGTCGAAAGCAAAGGAATATACAAAAGATAGGGTAAGTCAAGGTAGCCGTAGATATCGAGACCACTGACAACTTATAATAATAAAGAGCTTTTATCACATCATCCTTCTCTTATTCCTCGAACTACTTACACTCGATGTTGTTGCAACGTGGATTACATCATTCAGTAGCCGAGAGATAAACGCGCTAGCTACAGAACGACCTATGCTATTCTTTATATTCTTTGTAGCAGCCAATATTCTGCTAACGAGCACATTCAATTCAATTGGATATGCGCTCCAACTCTTTTATTGTATCTTTATAGAAGGGGGCTCATATTCTTCTGGTAACTATAAAATCCAGATACGTGTGTTTGTCAACATGTTGCTTATGGTGTCTTGTAGAACAGTGGAGGCCCATGATGAATTATCCGGTGAAGTCAAATAGTCTAAACGAATTTTGGTCTCAACGATGGCATCAAGTATTCAAACAGACTTGGCTGGCAATCCCTTTTCGTCCTGTTCGCATTCTTTCTGTACGTGTTCTTTCTAGCATTATGAAGAACCCAAAGAGCATTTCATTCATGCTTGCATTTATTTCCGTTTTTGTCATATCTGCATTAATGCATGAGTATGCTCTCGCTGTTAATCATGGATTATCTATCTACAGACGCTTCTTCATGGGTGAACAATTGTTTTTTTTTCATGGCTCATGCTCTTGGCGTTCTGATTGAACAGACAATGCAAGCCACCGTTGTGAAAAGATGGTTTATCAGATCAACCATTGCTCACAAGTTAATTGGACATATTTGGACAGTGGCCTTTGGTTACTTTACATTTTACTATATAATGAATGGATTCATAAGTAGTGAATTCTATGCTGAAAATCCAATTAGGTTTCTTAATCCATACATCTTACGGATCGTACGTGAAACACCAGCCCTTCGGCCGTACTTTGGCAGTTACATTTATTAAGTAACACTTCAAATAACCCACAAAAGGTTTGGCGTGTATTTTTCATATGGTTTACTTTGAAAGTAAGTTACACAAATATATTACAATACTACTGATTTAAAACAATATTTATAATAATAGCAATTGCGAAAAGAATGTAAAAGAGAGAGAAGAAGGGCATTGAATTAGAAAAAGTCTATAAAGAATAATAATAAACAGGGTCAATTGAAGATATTGATCAGAGTGGGTACATTATACATTGTTTGGAGAATCACAGTAGTGCAAGTGCTACCATAAAGAATCGAGACACTTTTTTTTTCTCTCTTTCTTTTCCTCTTTCTTTCTTTTATATACACTCAATTGATACAATAGTGAATGACCATATTGGAACCACCTCCTCGGCCTAACAAAAGTAAATTGAGAACCTTACGCCCAGATGGTCTTTCTCTAAGTCCCTTCGTGACGCCAACAACCTCTCCAACAGAAGTAACCGAGGAAGATTATTTCTCTCTTGTAACTTCATCTTCATTTGATGAAATGACAGGGCTACACCCTACAGCAACTCCATCACACATCTTACGAGAACAGCCCAAGTATAGGAGTAGATTTACAGAACATTTTGATGATCATAGTAGAGACATCATTGAAGAAGAATTTGCTGGACTCTTTTCCCTGATACAACCTAGTTCTCCACGCCCATCCAAGCCTGAACAGGTGAAGCAGCCAAAGAGTCTTGCTGTCATTTCTGAAAACCCTGCAAAATCAGACACGGCACCAAAGAAAGCCTTGGTTAAATCCTCAAGCACAAATACAGTCACTGTTTCTTCAACTGAACTCGCCAACACATCACCAGGATACGCAAGAAAGAATTCTCAGCCATCACCTTCCTTGTCTACACCACTACAATCATCCAAGGGTATTCCGAGTCCAAGGAAATTTGGTAGCAGTGGATCCATATTGAACGCATCTAGTACACCTGCAGCAGGTTCTCTGCACTCTAGTGTGTCAGAACAGTCAGATTCATTAGCATCCAATATAGCAACCAAGCTGAATAGAGCAGACGTAATTATTGAACGCTTAGAAAGCTGGAACGACTTTTTAAAATCGATCACTGGATGGCTCGAAGAGGTTGCGAAGATAAACATGCAGAGCGGTCGAGGATACTTGCAAAAGGCAGGATCATACCTGAATATGAATATAGAGGATAGTGAATACATTCGATCTCTTCAAAATGGGCTTCAGACACTTGTAAACAAACTATCGTCCGAGCAGCAGGATCTTTCGAGCACGATCCATCGAGACCATTTACCAGGCATTTATAAGCTTCGAAAGGAATGCAAAGAAAAGATACAAAGACTCAAAGCAGATACTTCTTTATCCATGGACGAATTATATCGACGTGCTGAAGTAACAAGAAGCAAGATGAATTATTTAAATCGATGTTGTAAGCAAGCAGAACGAATGAAAGGACAAATCGAAATGGACCCTTGGTTAGCCAATCTCCGTAAGAAAAACATATGTATATAATGATTTAAACCCATTGATATATGCCCCCTCCCCCTGATTAGACGTCCTTCGACAATTGAAGAGAGAAGTGGATGAGGAAAATCGATTGAGACTTTTGATGATACCCATTCAAAACGAAACAAAAGAATTTGAGCAAAGACTATTTCAACTCGTCAAACCAGCTATTGATTACTGCTGTAAAGCACTCGAAAAGGAGCCTATAATGATGATTCCACCAGAACAGGAATGGAGTCAGTTTTGTAAGATGCATCAAAAGGAACTGGTTGATGAACAACGTCCGATCAAGAACTACTTGAAGATAAATTATCCAAACAAACTTCATCCCTTTGTTATGACTTTAATCAAGGGCCCGATGAAACGACGTGTTGGTGTTCGAAAGCAGTTCATTGAACGGTACTATGTACTTAGTCAAGGTAGTTCTCTTTAAATAAGGATACCCTGAAAAATTTAGCTTTTTTATTGTAGGAGGATACCTTCACCAATTCACTATGGACAATAAAGTGTCACCAGAGAAAACAATCTATATACCCTCGGTTACCGTCATCCCTTCGATTGATTTATCCTCAGCCTTATATCAACATTACAGTGAGGATAGCTATACATTTGAAATCTGCAGACCAGGCGCAAATGTTCTCCAAAAGGACAAAGTGTCGGTGTTTCGTACGACAACCAAACAGGAATTAATTGACTGGTGCACATGTCTTGTCCAAGTTGCTTCGGGAAACTTGCTTACGGAAGCCAGTTCTAATATATCCCATCCTTCTTCTCCCACTTATAGTGGATGCTCGGCCAAATCAAATGAGTCAATGCTTGATCCATCAACAGCGCAAGGTAATAGAATAAGAAAATCAAGTTTCCCTTCAAGGACTCCTTTGCATTCCCCTTCTCCACTTCATTCGTCTGGGTTAAAAATCGCCAATAATGATTCATTCATAATTGAACCATCCTCTGCTTTCTCTACTGATTCTCAAATTCAGGACAGTGCTATTCACTGTGAAGAAGAAGACAGGATCAGTATCGCAAGCAATTCTACAGCCAAAATGCCATTAGAAAGTGGATCAAGAGAAAATAATGATGAGGCTGACCGCTTAAATTCAAATGAAAATATACATGGTCAAGAAGAAAATAAACAAAGAGAACCGTCTGTCATTAGTACAATCTTTGATGATGCTCAGTCATCAGTGTACTTTTCATCCGCATCAGCACCGCCTTCTCCAGCTCTTTCAGCACAGTCATCCATTATTTCTTTCCCGAGTCTCGGACCATTGGAAGTAACTAATGAACAAGTAGAAGTGTACAAACCAACATTGTCACTAAATCTTGAATCTGAATGATGATTTATACCTTGGTGTTATATTTTTAAACGGAATTACATAATAAAAAAGGGATCTTTATGATGTTTGTATGGATGGGATTAAGTGTAGCTTTGATACACAAATAAACCTTAATGCTCAGATGTGTGAAATATAATGTAACATAATTGCATTAGATGACGAACAAGTTAGTATGACAAACAGTAAAGAAGCTGGTGACATGCAAGACACGTTTCATAGGTGACTCAAGAGTTACATTGTTAAATTGATCCCTTTTTCTCAGGGCCTTCTTTTTTCATTGTGTACAATAGAACGTGCTAGTACAACTAATGAATTCTGGAACTTCGTACAGAGCCGAAAGTGGTACCCAATAAGAAATTATTGTAGTTTTAATTGATTGTTTTACACAAATAAAAAAAAAGGGTAAATTATTACAAAGGGGGGGAATTAAAGACGGTAGATAAAGTTGGGATCTTGAACGTCTGTTAAGTTATCTTCAACATTGGTGACTGTGGATGAAAGGTTAGAAATTCTTTGTCTGTTGACCTTGGCCATTTGTGCTCTAACGAGAAGCATCAATAAGATGACGATACAGTTACAGATAATGTATGTAAGCATGGCGGGGAGATAGACAGGTTTGGTGCTATCAACCATCAAGAAAGGACCGACAAAGTTACCAATGGTGTAAAAGACCATGAAGACACCATTGTAGAAGATCTTCTTGGTGTATCCAGTAACGTTATTTGAAAGGGCTGTCATCATCAAGACGTATGCACCACCAAAGCCATTGGAGAGGTAAACACCAATAAGTTTTGTTCTAACATCAGGTAAGGCAACAAGAAGGATCAAACCGAGAATATCAATGCACATACAGAGTGCAATGATGTAAAAGAGTTGCTTTGTCTTTTTACTGAGGAAAACAGCCAAACCAATCCAAACGATGAAACTCAGACCACTGCCGAGTGTGATGAAGATGGATTGAATACCCTTTTTTATAGTGTTAGTTTTCATATATCTTTGTTTCAATCATTGACTTACAGTAAAACCAAAGTCCATAGCAATCAAAGGAATATAACTGACCATAGCACCATTTTGGATAGTGATGAAGAGACAAGAAAACATGAATGCCCAGAAACGGAATTCTTTCAAGGCTTCAAACATTTGTTCCTTCTTGATGGCAGATGTTCTAACGACACCGTTATCACGAATACGTTCTTCAACGAGGATTTCTTGTTCAGGGTTGAGCTGCAAGGCGGGTGACTTGGGGTTATCGATTAAGAAGAAGAAAGTAACGATGGAAAGAATAACGGTACAGCAACCCAAGATGAGCATCAACCATTTCCATTTAGCGATACCATGATCATTGGGCATAACCTGTATACCGTAAGAAATCAGACCACCGACAACCGTAGCTACACCATTGAAAATCCAGAAAAGACCAAGTCTGACAGCTTGTTCTGACTTGCGATAAAAGGTGCTGACGAGAAGAGTTAAGGCAGGATAGATACCAGCTTCAAAACAACCAAGCAAGAATCTCAATGCGGTAACTTGAGCGAAATTAGTAGCTGCGGTAGTGCATGCAATAACTGCACCCCAAAGGAAAATGATTACACCAATGTATTTTCCGATGGGTAATTTTTGCAAAAGGAAGTTATTTGGGAATTGGTAGACCAAGAAACCCAAGTAAAAGATGGAAGAAATGACATTGTATTGAGTGGGTGACAAGCTCAAATCTTGTTTGATGTTTAAGGAAGCAGAGTATTGAATGGTTGCCTTATCAACGTACTATTGTGTCCTAAAAGATCAGCAACTGTTTTTTTTTTTTTTTTTTTCATTCATTCAATATTGAGAAAATTACCTGAAAGAAATCAATCATACAGATGATAGGTAAGATGTATAAATCGATTTTTCTGACAAGAGCCTTCTCTTCTGCTGACATAGGAACATCATCCTGTTCGTAGTCATCGTAACGTCCGATCTCTTCTTTATCGTAGGCACTTGTCAAAGACTTGTTTGACGTCTTTTCTTGCATGTCCATTTTAATTTGTATTGTTCTTTACAGCGATGAATGTGCTGACTAGTGCTGATTTATAAAATTTGATTAAATAAAGGATGCTGAAGGAAAGAAGGACCGAGAAGGTGAAGGGGAAAAGAGACGAGGAAAGGGAGAGAGAGAGAGAAAAAAAAAGAGAGATGGGCGAAGACCTTATGCTTTTTTTTGTAAAAGTGTGGAGTTGGAATTGCTTCTTGTGTTTCCAGGCAATGCTAAAAGACTCTCGTGGTTTATTAACATTTCCACTAAAGTGCTCGCCTTTTTTGTTTTTCAGCAAAGGAAGTGTCTTTAGAAAAAAGCGCCTGATGATAAGTATAAACTACGCTCCGCCATGCATATTAGTGCAACCATCTTGGAGCACGTACTCCTCGGAGTATTAGAAAACTAAAAACGGTCTAGCTTGGAAGAACATTTACATTAGTGATTCACAAATTATAAAGTAGGATATGTTTCTTTATTTGGTTGCACTAAAGATATTCCCAAAGAGGACCCTTTTTCCTTTCTCTTTTCTGGTATAGCTTTCTTTTTTTTTTCCTTTTTTTTTTTGTTGCTATCCTTTTTAGCAGAAACGGCAAGATGACACAGTGAACATTCTCGTAGCACCATCTTGAAGTCTTGTTGTTGAGTATTGTGCACTGTTTCACACTCCAAGAAACATTCTATAGCTTTTTTTTAAAAAAATAGGTTAATTTTATATGATTCTCATTACTGCAAGTATTTAATATGTATTTATTATTATATTATACAATTGTTTCAATCGACAATATAAAAAAATCAGGAATTATCTTTTAAAAAGGCTATTTTGTAGCACATTTTATAATTACTTTTATATTTAAATATGTCACTTTGGGTTGCACCCGTAATCGATCATCTTGTGTTCCTTTTTTTGTAATTTAACTTCCTCTTTTTATTCCCTCCTTCTCTGTCACTGTATTTGTAAGTTTAAAATGGTGAGTGCTTTTTTTAAAAATAAAATTTGATCCGAAAAAAGCAGATAGTGAGTTTGTAAAAAATAAGCGAGGGAATTGTGTTACACTTGTACTATTTGTAACTCCGGAATCCATTGAAAATGAAACGGTACACAGATCAATAGAGTAAGGTAAGTATGAAAAGAAGACAGGGTATATATTTTACTAAAGCTCATTGATTCTGAATGGATTTATTATATTAATAAAAAATGTTAATAAAAAGATATTTAATTTCTAGAGTTATTTTAAGTTGCAGATGGGAAATCAAAATTGTGATCAGTGCTAACCAGCCAAAGCATTTTTATTTTGCGCGCGCGCGCAAATCAAAAATAGAACATCGCTCATTACCATTATTTCGCTGTATAACTAAACTGAGGCTATCATGAAAAGACTAGTTATCACACTAATAAAAACTTTGTATTGAATGATCTTGATGACTACGGCTGAGCTATTTGTGTTATCAATCAGTACATGTTTCGTGGGATTTAATTCATTTTGATGAACGTTCATTGTAATTCCAGGTATTCCTAAAGTTGTCTTGTTTTTATCAACTTTTGTTTGATTTACACCATTCAGTTTGGCTACTATAGACAGTGCTTCCCCCAATTGGTAAAAATCAACTTCGATAAAATTCGGCTTTTTATGTAATACCGCGGTGCAATTATCTACATGGCTGACAAGCGATTCGCTATTGACTAATAAAGCATTCGATTTTACAGGTGTCTTTATCGCAAAGCCAGCTATCTCAATCACACCATACATAAAGTGATTCATAACATACATTAAATCAGTCGAGCTCTTGTTTGAAGCAATCCTATCCACATCACAATTGAATCCTTGTAATTCTGTATTTTCAAACGGTGTCTCAAACACTCTGGAGAATTGATCCATTAGCCTGAATCAAATGTAAGAACAAAGTTGCTGATATATGCTTAATTAATAATGTACCATGGAATATCATCTTCACGTGCACTAGAATCTATAAAGTTCACTACTCGCTTGCCTGACTGGATCATCTCTTGAAGCGTAGGCCACTTATCGGACGAATCATGTGTATAGACAAAGGGCATGATCTCACTAGCCTTGTAGGCTTGCTCTATTTCTGTGGGTTGAATGTTATGTAAATTATTCCACATGATGGTAATCACTTCCTTTGGGTTATGCTTTAGCCAAAAGGCTATCTCATTCAAGACATCCGTAGCTGGCCCTCCATCAAGTACCTCACACAGTGTGTGACATACGTGCACAGACGATAGTGTTTCATCTGCAACCGAAACTGCGGTTAACTTGATTCCCCGTACACCATCATTGAGTTGCTGTGTGATCGAGTTGTCTTGGGTGGCCGCAATACTAGGCGATAAAGCATACGAATCATGGGTGACCAAAAAAGTGACGTTATTATAGGCTTGATTACAGAGATGATGGCCGCCATTGCATTCAGCACGTAGACCAATTATAAAAAGGCAAATGAATAAAAAGATAGACACAGAGCTCATCATTTTCATTACTGGGTATGTCCTTTTATTTCAAGAAAAATAAAAGGGGAGTAAAAAACTAGAATTGTAAAATGGCCAGATGAAAATAAAAGAAATGTAGAGTATTATCGACGACCACTTAGCAAGCTGCCAATGCCAGAAGAGACGGCCTTACCCAAAAGCCCAGTGGCTCCGCTGCCAAGTGATCCTAGCGCAGACTGAGTTGCCATAGAAGTGGCCCATTTACGCTTAGCATCTTTATCACATTGTGTATAGCCATAGACATTAGCTACGTTCATAACGATCGCAATACCGACAATGACTAACCATGATGCCTTGAACGTCAATATACAAGACAACGCTAGTAAGACCCAAATGACAGGTGTACCATAAAGAACTATCCAGAAAAGACGAGAGTCGGCACTATTGGGCTTTCTATTTGGCTACGTAATATAATATCAGTGACCTGTTCTAAACTTATTGAGAATAACGTACATGTGCGCTTTCAAACACCCATTTGTTTGAACCATCTGGTTGAATTTCGTTCCACCACCGTAAGCCTACCAACAGACGACCTGACACGTTCTTTACTGTCCAAAAGTCAAAGGCTAATAACAATATGGTAACAACAAAGATAAGCGTGAAATTATCAGAGAATATTGAGCCTAGTAAGTAAGTAAGAATTGCGCCCAGACGAAAAGCCAAGAAAAAGAAAGCAGCAACAGGATGACTATATAAAAGAATGAGTATTTATTAGATTAATATTTCCCTTCATTTTACCTCGATTGTTCGAAATAATCGCGAATGGCATTCGTATTTCTTGCTCTATTCTCTATGTTGCCTGCTCTACCAGCTTCAACGTCTTGAATGACAAAGCTATTTTCTTGATTCAGCAGGTTTGTTCTGCTTTCGTTTTCCTGCTATTTTACAACAACTTTATAAATTAGTAACAAAGAGAAAGAGAGAGAGAAGTCGATGTTGGGGTTACCATTGTTCAATTTGCTAATCGGTAGAAAATGCTAATTTATGCTTTGACAATAAAGTGAGAATAATTTTACTTGCGGTTTAAAACGCAGCCAATTCTAAGTAACTTGGTGCTCCAAGTTGAATGATTGTACGATTAAACAAATATTTTATTAAAGAAAACATGATGTCTAAAAACCTTTTTGAGATCAAAGTGAAAAAATGAAGGAAAGAAGCAAAGGAAAACTGAGTAAGAATGGAACGAAAAAGGGTTAGCTCGACAGATGTTGAGAGGATAGAGGAGGAGATGGAAACCATTGGAGGAACTTTCGCCCTAAATCAGGTGGTAGAGGCGGCATGTCATATTCGTGACATAAGTATGAAGTTCATAAAGGATGGTGTATATAAGAAGTTAACAAGAGAACCAGAAAGAGGTACGAGAGAAGGAACGTAGTTTTCGAGTCGGTGGTAGGTTCAACATCATGGTCTTTGAAGAGGCTCTAAATAGCATAGAATGTCAAAAAAGAAAGGTCAAAGTGCGAATAGCACTTTTTGATCATATCAACAGAATCTTCATCCTCCAATTCAATGATTTTTTTTTTTTTTTTTTTTTTTTTTGCAACTTAGGTTCTGTTTCTTCAAGAAATTCATTCATCCTGGCCACTTTTTCACTTGCTTTTCCTCCATTTGGGTTCGCCTCTCTTAAAATAGCATACAGCAGCTGCACAGTTGGACCAGAGACTCTAAACGCTCTGATTGACTAGTCATGTAATACGCTAATGCCACAAGTGGATCCATTGGATTTTCTTTTATGTGCTTTTTGACAGAGTTAGGTGAAATAAAGTAGCACGATTTGGCCCAGAATTTACACTTATTTCCAATAAGTGTGTTTGTTGTCTATTTGTTTGAAATTGTTGTTCAAAATTTTGTGCTTGAAAATCCTTTCATCACGAAAGTGAGTACAATGGACAAGGCATTGTAACGATCAAATACATATATGCAATATCTAATGAATCTTGACATAAATTTCTGATCAACGATATTTTGTATTTCAATCAGAACAAACGTTGACGCGTTTGTTACTTCTTTTTTGGAGCAAATAGCACGTCAGATTTGGTTCCCACCGACCATTTTGTTTGCACTGAATAGTAATGGTTGGTGGGAATACGTTTATCACACACGAAAACACAGATTTTGCTATTTGCACAGCATCTGCATAAGTAATTAAGTTTTCACAGAGAACAGGATATCTATCGTATTTACCTTATAAACAGCCCACTTTGTAAAATATTACGTGACTACAGAACGCGTTATTCTTATAGATGCGTTATGCCCAATTCTCATTGGTTGTGATAAATTCATGCAATAATTCTGTTTTATGAGCTCCCTCTCTAAACATAATAAAGATATTATTACAGACTCATCGACACATGCCTCTCTTATACTTCAGTGCTATACATAGTATAGGTGTGGTTTGTCTAGTGCTGTTTGCTGTGCAAATTGAATTACTTACGTCACTAATTGTGAAAATGCAGTGTAAATGTGCTGTGCAAATAGCAAAACCCTAAACGCTACGGTGAAAAGTGTATTTCTATTGATGACAAAAACATGCTACTAGCCATCCACATATTTTACTGTTCAACCATAAGCCCTACTGACCAACACTGTAATTCATGTTTTTTCTTTATCTAAAAGAATGGTCTAAAGCCAGATATATAGCTTCAAATACGCCTTTGAGAGAGTGTATCAAGATAGTACTCAAATTGGTAAATTTTACACTTGGATCACCCTTCTCCCGTCATTTCCTTGAATAAATGATACCTGAATAAAGGAACTATAAAGATTCCGTGGTTTCCCCCCACCCTTTCTTTTTTTTTTCTGATAGATACCGTAAAGCTAATCAAATCTCCCGACTTGTGCAAATTCAGGTACATGGTTTAGTTTCTAAGTTACAAAAGTTTTGTTTTAGACACAATTATCAATTGGATCTGAACATACATACACAACGATTCAATCTTAAATCGTATATAGTTGGTTACTTTTTTTTTTTTTCATCAAGAGATTTTCTTATATTAAGAGTTGTTATAACGAATGTATCACCTCATGTACACAAACACAAAAAATAATATGTAACATAAGCATTTATTGCCATGTTCATCTGATTAATGAAAGAAGACTGAAAAAAAATATAGGGAAAATGGTATAAGTGATACAATCCATTGATAAAAAGGAAAAAGACAAAGAGAGAAAGAGAATATGGTAATTTCTATACAAGGACTCAATGCTTGGGTAAAAGTAGGTTCAGCGTTGATAAGTCAAGTTTGTTATTTGCTATAAGATGTGCTATTCTGAAAACATATTGTCAGTCAATGTAACATCTTGTGGATCAATGCAACGGGAAAGGATTTATTCTGGATAATTCGGTTATTATTCAGTCATAAATTGTGTGTAATGGTAGTGATACATGGTATGTCATTTAGTCTGATATCATTTAATAAAACCATATGCACATATATATATAGAGCAGATATAGGCTCTATTTTTATTTCTGCATCTATTGAAAAAATGCGTCTATTGTTGTCTCTTTTGTGTCCTCTTCTCTTTACTCCTCTTTTTGCTAATGCATCTCCTATCACGATCAGGAGCCAGAATAGCAATGACTGGTCGTCAAGAGTTATCTATCAGCTGTTGACAGATAGATTTGCCAAGACGGTAGATGATCAAAGTCCATGCTCTGACTTGGGTAACTATTGTGGTGGATCCTTTCAAGGTATTATAAACCATTTGGACTATATTGCTGGTATGGGCTTTGATGCTATCTGGATATCACCAATCCCTCAGAATGCTCAAGGAGGCTATCATGGCTACTGGGCTACTAACTTTTCCGCAATCAATTCAAACTTTGGATCGTCCAATGACCTGAAGAAATTGGTGCAGGCGGCTCATGCAAAGAATATGTATGTTATGCTGGATGTAGTGGCTAACCATGTCGGAACGCCTTCTACACCAAATAATTACAATGGCTATACTTTCAATCAAGGCTCCTATTATCACTCTTACTGTGATATCAATTACAATGACCAAACCTCTGTAGAGCAATGCTGGCTTTCTGGCTTACCAGACCTTAACACCGAGAATGATTACGTCGTCAATACCCTATACTCGACTGTATCTAACTGGATTTCTGAATATGGCTTTGATGGAATCAGAATAGATACCGTAAAGCATGTACGCAAGGACTTTTGGGACGGATATGTCAAGGCTGCTGGTGTATTTGCAACAGGAGAAGTGCTGCATGGTAGCGTATCCTATGTTGCTCCTTACCAATCCCATGTTCCATCCCTCATCAATTACCCACTGTATTATCCCATATATGATGTCTTTACGAAAGCAGCTACAATGACCCGTCTCAAGTCAGGTTACAATGATATCCAATCGGGCGGTTTCAGTAATCTGAACTTACTTTTAAACTTTATTGACAACCATGACAATCCTCGATTATTATCCAAGGCTGACCAGAGTTTAGTAAAGAACGCTCTGACGTATTCTATGCTAATCCAAGGAATTCCTGTTGTCTATTATGGTACCGAACAATCTTACAAAGGAGGCAATGATCCCAACAATCGAGAACCTTTGTGGACCAGTGGTTACTCAAGCTCATCAGAGATGTATCAATTTATTAAACAGGTGATACAAATACGTAAGGGTTCCAATGCTACAGTAACAATGGATATCGATCAAGCAGACAATGTCTATGTATTCCAGCGTGGTAATTACTTGGCAGTCGTAAACAACTATGGTCAAGGTTCTACAAATTCTGTTACAGTAAAATCGGGAAGTTTTGCTGATGGCACTGTCCTGAAGGACGTCTTTTCTGGTGCTACAGCTACAGTAAAGAACAAGTCTATTACATTCCAACTTCAAAATGGAAATCCTGCCGTATTTAGCCCTCAGTGAAATGTTTAACTTAAATTATCAAATAAATATCTTTTAATACACACAGGTGTGTATAAATTCTTCATGCTTCTTTACTCGTCCATGTAACACATTATTAAGCAGCTACTATAAAACAACCATTCATTTACGATAGTCTAATGGCAAACATTTATTTACATATAACAAAACTTTACAATTTCTATTTTTCGTGATACTCTCTTGCAAATGTCTCTGCCACAATAAGTGGGAATACAAGTGTAGCATCTGCATACACTTTAACAGATCGATTGTCAGCACGGATTTTACCCCATGAGACAGCTTCATCTGGACGAGCACCTGCATCACTGCCGTCAAATTCTTGGCCTGTGTTTATATACACGGCATAATCTGCACCATTTCTCATCAAGTTTGCATTACAAATATGATGTTTGATAACACCGCCACCAAGAATAATCATACCAGTCTTCTTTGCAAACACGGCTTCATTGTTCATTGCACGAATGTCGGCTGCTATATCAACAATCAATCCAGGGTTTTTATAAGAGTGAAAGTAGAGCATGTCTCCCAAGGAACCATCTGTAATTGCAGGACAGTAGACAGGTATATTGTTTTTATAGGTCCAATAATAAATACTGGATTCGTCATTGATCTCTTTGCCCAATCTTGCAATCATAGTAGAAGGAGTCCATATCTTGTTGTCCTTTTTTTGCTCTTCCAACATGGCATCAAAGATTGGAATGATCCAGTCTTCAAACTTGCAGTAGTTGTTATTAGGTACTAATAGATTACCGATACGATTCAAGCCTTTCTTACGAAGATCACTGCCTTTTAATGCAAAATCGCCCAAGTATGTAGGTGCTAAGCATTTGATAAAGTCCTCTTCGACACCACCTGCTGTTGCAACAATAACATCAACCATCTTATGCTGAGCAAGGAATCGAATGATCTCTCGTAAACCAGAAGAAACAAGGTTGGAAGTATAACCCAGAAAAATTTTGCACTTTGTCTTCTTGCGTACTTCAGGATCAAGGTATTCCTGTACTTCATCTACTGCCACAGGTTCATCACTTAGTCGCCATTTTCTCTGTACAGTTTGTGTCATTATATTATATTATATGGTTCTTTCTTTTTTTTTTTTTTTTTTCTTTCTACCATTTCTTTTATAATGTCGATTGCTTCACCTAAGCTGCTACCTTGATATCCAATCTGTTTATATGCGCCCAATAGTTCAGAAAGTGATAATTTCTTGTTAAAATCTGGACCCTTGATCAAGACAGCATCCTCTGGCATGTCAACTGATTCGACAAATACAGCATTCAAGGCTTCTGTTGGCTGTTTATCTTTGGACATTGTTATTTTTTAGAACGAAAAAAAAAAAGCACCTGTCAAAAGCCACAGGCACAGTCTGATTACTGCTCAGAACATAAAGTGCCTTAGCCAATCGTTGTTCTCTCCGCTCCGATATTCCCAATGCAATCAATGTCTTCTCGAGTCACGCTCTTGTTTTCTTTATACAATGGTGTTTTCAAAAAGTAATGAAACAATCACCTTCCTCTTTTTACTGCTTTTGATCAGTTTATACGTCCCAGTAAGAAGAAGCAAGATATGTCCCTTGTTGATGCAACTCAAATAGCTGAAAACTCCAAGCCAATCAATTTTTGTGAACCAAATGGGTGTACATAGGGTACATGAACACAATTTGCTTAAAAATCTCACAAACCGCACTCTTTTCTTCTTACAATCATGAAATGGGCGGCAGAATGGGATTCGCAGTGTTCTTTTGCATATGTCTGTCCACAATAGTATGCTTCGGCTTCAATAAAACATATCTGATATACGCCATAAGTTTGCCCATGGTCAGTCTATTTGCTTTATTTTCTATAAACACCATTGTACTATATATCTATCTTAAATATATCATATCAGCAAGACAGCATAAAGTAGACAACTTCAAACCTCTAAGACTTACTCATAAGGCTATTTGGTCAAGTCTTGAGCACTCGCGACAGGCCGAAAGCACTCAACAACACCAAGAAATAACAGCTTTAGATGAAGTTGATACCGCACTAGACCATTTAATACAACTCGTTATTCGAGACTTTATCCAATCGTGGTTTCAAAAAATAGCAGCACAAGAACAATCGTTTTCTATTTCAGTCAATCATATCATTCGATCAGCTGCCATACAGGTCAGCAAACGACTTCAGCAAATCGATCTGTTACATGTCTTGTTGAATCGAGTGACGCCTAAAGTGACTTCACATATATCCGATTTTCGTGCAGCAGAGATATCCTTACGTGGTAAGTACCTTGAAAGGTCAGTGACTGAATCAGATGAGCTGGATCTTTTGCTCGCTTCGCAGTTTCGTCAAGGGAGGTTACACGCTGCATTAACGACAGGAGCAGTAACTACTAAGCCAACTGAAGTTGCGTATCTTCGACAGTTGATGGATCGTGTATTACCACTTATCTTTAATCAAAAGGACATTAATAGCGGCCTTGTACATGTTGTGATCAGAGAAGTCGTGTCTTGTTCAATACTCCAACCTATTATGGACATGTTGGCTGATCCTGACTTTTGGAATCAAACAATTGATACTTATGTTAGTCACCAAATGTTCATTTTGCACACATGATCATACTAAATCCTTTTTCTTTTTCTAGTTGGGAAAGGCAATCATTGAACAGTAAAAACGTATTCTTGCTGGTTTTAAAGTACTCTATTGCTTATATACATATATATATATATATAACTATGTAGGCAAATGGTACAGCAATTACGAGAGGTGCTAAATCGACACTCAACAAATGAATTGGATCCAGAAGAAGAGGAGGTTATGAACTTTTTTGATTTAAGCAGCAAGAAAACTGGCCTAACAAGTCAGATTTCATCTACGTTCCTTGGCGTCACACAGCAGGACGACGCTCTAGAAGGAAAGCAGAAGCGAAGCACGGGTAGACGTTCATTTCGAGAGTTTTTAAAAGTTATACAAGAAGAACAAAATCTACTGGAATTGAAACGATTGAGAAACGACGTTGTTACTCAGTTAAGAAAGAAGAAGGCACAGATAGTAGATCGAGATCCAGAAGAAATCATGGATGGAGAAAGGGTGCAGGATATCATGGTGTATATCAATAGGTTGAGTATAGCAAAGAAAAGGGTGGATAAACGAATTGCTACACTGACAGGCGAAGAATATAATTTTGTAAGTTTTAAAAAATAGACGCATATCACCTTTATTTATACTTGTTTAAAGAAAAAATCAACTTCTCAATTATTTTCAAGAAAAAAGAGTATCACCACTCATTCCAATAATGGATACAACTTACACGACATACTGACAAACACTTCTGGGTTATCCTATTTTATGGAATTTATGGATCGTCAAAAAGATATGGTTAAGCTTCAATTTTGGTTGATCGTAGAAGGGTTTAAAAACACAATAGATGATCAAAAGACGTTTCTGGAAGATGTAAAGATGGTGTATGAAACCTATTTCAAAGATACAGCTCCACACAAGCTTCATATAGCAGAGCAACTGGTAACAGACTTACGAAATGCCATTGAATTGGCAGAGACAAATGGCCCATCGTTTGACGATAACATACGAGAGCTAAGGCTAAAGCTATATAGAATGCAGCAACAAATATTTTGGGAGATCGATAAAGAGCATTTTCCTTATTTTAAACGCTCTGACTTGTATTTCAAGTTTTTATCGTCTTCAACAACAAAAGAAGACAGTATTTCTCCTTCGAGACATAGTCTAGATGAAGGCACACTGTATAGCCGATCGCTCTCTGATGATCATCGACAAAAAGCTGACTCTGATTCAGAAATATCCAACAAGAATATGAACGCATCAGCCACAGCTTCTCAACCTGATCTGAAATCGTCTATGCCAGAATATGGTAGAACACGCGGACACCAGCGTGCTCTATCTGATTCTCCCAGACCACTTTCAGGTTCAAGATTTCTGTCGCTTTCTAGTGTATTTGGCTCCGGCTTGTGGAACTCTGAAAGACCACAAAGCACAACAACAGGTCATGGTTCAGTACCTTCATCTGTAAAATCAATGGAGATGGCAGATGATGATGAAGAGGAAGAGGAGGAGGCAGTTAATCCAACGAACAAAAGAAATAAGCTGATAAGAAGCAATACAGTTGATGCAGTAGAAGCAGAATTAAGATCTATTCTAGATAGCAATAACCTTGAAGAAGTATCCACAAATAACAACGCTGTAGACAGAAATAACGAAGATACAGCCCAAACAGAGCAATCTACAGCCAAGTCTATGGGCTCATCCACATCTGCTTCATCTATACTTTTATTAGGTAATTCTAAAGGCGTAAAGTCAAGCACTGCTTTACCCGTACAGCAGATATATACATTACCCTCCTGGACATCCTCAGGTGGGACAAATACTATATCAGAGGTTGAGCATAATACCTTGGAGACTGTCAGTAGATCACCTAGCGTACATACACTCGAGACGAAGAAATCAGAGCAAGAGGA
>JAMYHX010000323.1:0-49194 GCA_025529335.1 Rhizopus sp. PT2906
TATAAACTTTTTTGAAATACCTGTTCACCTGGACTCAACTGTTCTGCAAATTGAAGTAAACGAAGTACGGCTTGTCCACTTGTTTGTGCTCTACTTGATCCGATTTAATATTGATTTTAATAAAAGCAAGCAATATTACCTTGGAACAGCAATCGTTTTTGCAACAGTCATAGCAGGAGAACCTTGTGAATTCATCATAGGTGTAGAGGCATGTGTACCAGGTCTTACTATCATAGGCTGCGTCTGCTGTTGTTGGGCTTGTTGCATCTGTTGTTGCCTCTGTAACTGTTGCTGCGCCTGTTGAGCTTGTTGAACCTGTTGTTGCTGAGTTTGCTGTTGTTGGGCTTGAGGTTGAGGTTGTTGAGCTTGCTGTTGGACTTGCTGTTGAGCTTGTTGAACTTGTTGCTGTTGAGCTTGTTGTTGTTGTTGTTGTTGTTGTTGCTGTTGCTGTTGTTGTTGCTGTTGCTGTTGTTGTTGCAGGAGCAACTGTTGCTGCTGCTGTTGTAACAACATATGTTGTTGCTCCTGTTGCATTTGTGCTTGTTGTTCTTGACTTCTCAAGAATTGCATTTGTTGCATTTGTTGCATTTGCTGTTTTCTTAGCAACAATTGTGCAGCAGTAGCTTGAGGCTGATTCAAGTATTGTTGCTGTAACTGCAACTGTTGCTGCTGCTGCATATGTTGTTGTTGCTGTAGCAAGTGATGTTGTTTCATAGCTAAAAGTTGTTTTTGTCTAAAGATATGCTGTGCCTGCGCTTGAGCATTAGCATAACCCTGTGGACCACCAGGCGGCATCTGACTATGTAGACCGGAAGGCTGTGGAGTGGTTCCAGCTGCAGAAGGAATAGCAGTTGACATTATCTTTAATAAAAATAATAAAGAAAAAAAAAGGAAAAAGTCAAAGAAAAAAGAGAGAAAAATACTCCTTATTTTTTGCAAAAAAAAAAAAAAAAAAAAAAAAAATTCGGTCCACGTCACCTCCATTGTGCATAGACATACACTTTTTCACTCTTGACTTTTTATTGATTAATTTTGTTTCCAAGCCAAGTAGTTGCGTCTCCAGAACTTATGACAACAGAAGACCGTCTCTTTTTTACATAAACAGATTTTTGGACAGGTAAAATAGCGCTTTGAGAAGCATGTAAAGCATAATTATTTCTTCTTTTGGCTGAGGGCAAAGACGACCGAATAGGATAACTTGATGGAGGCCCATTGCGATATTCCTCCATCTTGTTTGGAGAAGGAGAAGGAATGATGATAGCTGGAGAATGGATGATGATTTCATGCTGCTGAATGATGTTGTTGGAGGATGCCGTACTCTTTTGAAACACGCTAGATAGCCAAGTTAATGCCGTATTTTTTTTCTTTGCTTGTTCCTTTTGGTACTTTCTCTTTATCAACTCTTGCTCTAATCGATTATCGATCTCTTCCACCTTCTTCACATACTCCACTTGAAGATCATTAATGTTGGTTCGAAGCTGGCCGATCTCTTTGAGCATGTCTTGTGTTACCTTAACCAGAAGAGAAAAATCCTGTTCCTTCGAGTGACAAGGAAACACATGGGCAAGTTCATTGATTTCTGCTGTCAAGATGTTTTCAATGATCGAATTACTCATGCTGCTGAGATCAAAGATATCAAAGGCTCGACGTAGTTTTCGATTGAGCGCCCTTGTATCTGTTTGCTGTAATCTTTCGAGCAGGACACAGAGCTGACGATGCAAGTGACGATAAGGTGACATGGTCTCTGTGCTATTCTCTGTAGGTTGACATGGTGTTTGATTGGATGATAAAGACGAAGGCTTTCCTTTATTGTTTCGCATGTGATAATGGTAGTGGTGATGAACGACTGCGGATGAGGATACTGTGTCGCAGGTGATGTTATTCTGTGGCCAGATCTCTTGTTGATCAGTCATGGTGGTGTCATCATCATCGATATAGTCTCGTTCGATTTTAGCAATTAAACCAACTGCCTCCGTTCGACTTTCAGACAGTAAATCCTTACATGTGAGTAGATCTGTCCTTAGCTTGTTATTAACTAACACAAGCTCTTTGATGAGTTCGACATAATGATTATTATTATTATTACAATCAGATGGTATTGATTCGGTAGGACTGTGGATATATGAAGAAGTATTGTTGAGAAGTAAAGAGGATGCTGTAATCTGCATAATGAAACCATCTAATGTTTAATAACATGACCATAAATAAATAAATAAAAAATTATACCTTGTTTGGATCCTTATGCAGTCTCTCGCTTGGTTCCTGATCATTTGTTAATTGCTTCTTCTCTTCACAAAGTTGGTCTACTCATGTTGTTAATTTTATTATACCTTAGAATATAAATATTTACCATATTTTTCTTTCAACTTTTTATATTTTGATTCCAAACAAAGCTCAGCCTTTTTTGAATTGGCTAACTCTTGTTTCATGTCTTCGAGAGCGAACCGAAGATGGTCTTCTCTTGCATCTGCTTGATGAGCCATTAGTTTCTTTAATTTATCGATCTCTCTTGTCTTTGAATCGAGTTCGCTAGTCAATTGGTTTATACGTTGATGATAGGATTCGACATCAAGTAAAGTATCATCCAGCATCTATTTTATTTAGTACATGTCATCCTTTTTATGTTGTTTTTTTTTTTGTAGATGAATACCTTATTTACATACTTTTTGTGTCTTTTGCCATTCCCAATTTAATTTGTTTTTTTCTTGTTCCAGGTCATATTTAACTGTATCTGATTGTATTAATAACTGTTCCAATTCATGTATCTTCTCTTGAGACTCTTGCACCTATGCATGACATTAGTCACCTTTTGGAAAGTCTTGGCCAGGAGCCATACCTGACTTTCAAGGCCAGATATAGCCTCATTTGATTCAATCACATATTGTTCATGCTTATTGAGTAGACTTTGGCCGATTTCTATTAAATATTAATTCATATACATTTTTTTTTTTTGCAAGTATATTACCTGCTGCCAGTCGAGCGTCTTCTTCCAACTTTTGAATGCCAAGGATTAATGTTTGTAAGTTGTCACAATTTGATTTATTACAGCATCGACAAATATCCAATAAGTATGTGCAAGAATTATCTCTCGATAGCCAATCCTGTAATGATTCTTCTATTGAAGGAACAATCAGGTCTGATGAAGAAGATACTGAACTCGTCTTGTTCATCATTCTTAAACGTGTTCTTTGAAGTTGAATATAAGACATGATATAAAAGTGAAAAGAGAAAAAAAGAAAGAAAGAAAGTGGCAAACAAAGAGATGAAGAGAGAGAGAGAGAGGAGATAAAAGGAGGTGGCACGTCGGTCATCCATAATTCAACTCTTAATATTTTAATATGCGTATATGTACGCCTTGTATATTTGCATACAGAAGCAAATATATATATATATATATATACATTTTACTAAAAACTTTTTCTTGTTACACATTTTATGCATAATGAAGCTTAAAGTGGCCCAGGAACAAGTTTTTGTTGAATCAATACACGATGTCATTAAACATATAAACAAGTCAGTCTTTTTTTTTCTTTTTTCTTTTGGTTGTTCTCCTGATTGAACGTGTGTCATGTGTCATCCTACTCTATTTTCCTCCCCCCCCCTTTTTTTTATGTGTGTGTGTGTGTGTGTGAGAGAAATATATTTAGTAAAAAATGTATAAAGGAAGAGGAGGGCAAAAGAAAGAAGAAAAAAGGTGCGTGCATAAATAGACAATAAACCCGAAAGGAATATATTTATGTATTAAAAAAAATTCATCTGCAGAGTTGATCATAAGGAAGTTGACATCCTCTTAAAAACTCGACATCCAATTCAGCTCTTGGCAACTTATTCCAAAACAGGGTTTTGCTCCTCTCGTCTTTTCGTTCCACCGGATCACACGCCTTTGAATGGAACATCCAAAAGTGGCCATTATTACATGCGTCTAAGCATTGAGCGCATGGTGATACTACATGGTAACCAACAATATTGCCACTGTATATAATATAAATGATCTCTCTCTCTTTCTTTTTATATCTTTATCAATTTACCATTTCAGACACGCTACGTCTCTAATCCTGCAATGACATGATCTTGTTAGATAATCCTTGTCCAAGACACACATACTATAATAAAACGGTTTAGCATAAACTTATCTCTCTTTTATTACTATTACCTTTGTGAGGGTGCATCTGTACTAAATAGCTCTATTCTTGTATCTGCTAATAAAATTGCCTTCATACTTCGAGCACAAATGGTCATGTAACAGTGTTTACATGTCAATGAGTATACAGGTTTAATGGGTGTTACCAGACCGGAGGATTGCTGTTGCTGAAGTGACTGAGAGTGTTGGAACCTTCGTTGTGCTTGAATGACAGATGGAGGTGTAACCTGATGATGAGGAAGGAGAACTGCGCTCCTAGAACGAGGAATTCGACTATATTCCATAATAATATATTACGTTTTGTTATATCAAAAATAAAAAAAAAGGGGGAGGGCAAGTTTGTTTCCGAACTAAATACTGAAGAAAAAAAAAGAGCCTCGGGAAGTTTTAATATACAAGATAAACTCTTTGTATATATCTCTTAAAAATGACGACACATTCAAAACAATTATTTATTATTATTATTATTAAACTATAGTGGTAGCATTAGATACAAATGAACTTTGAGGCTGAGCAATTGACTTTAACGGAGTCATCGTTGTGGTGGTATTCACTGACCAAAACGTTTCGACGGACACTGGTCTGTTCAATTGAGTTGTCGAAGAGGTCGCATGAAGAGAGTTGCCGACCTTTATAGGAAAATCAAGTCCGTTACCGCGCATGGGGATAGGTAATAGCCAAAAAAAAGGGTATTTGCCCAACACGGTTGCTATGTTCTCATAGATGCCTTGGTCATACGGTGCCTTTACATGCTGTATTCTGCCCATTCCCTTGATAGTCAACGATCGTCCTTTTTCCCACCCTTCAATCGTGGTTGTATTGGTCGTGATACAGTAGACGTGATAGCATGTTAAGACTCCAACGCCAATGATCGCTATTACTAAACCCATCAGGTTGAGTGCAAGAAAGATGATCTCTGGTGGTGCTGGATGAAGATGCTTTTTTTTTAAAAAAAAAGCATAAGATAAACGATATATAAATATAAAATATATGCTTACATGCTGGACAATGTCATTTAGTCTATAACAGAGTAATACAAATATGTATATTGAAGTTATATCCACACAGACAATAAACCGAATGAAATGACAATAATTAAAATATCCGACACAATTGTTCACCCATGGACAATGATGATCCATCTTCAATACGCATTGATCACAGATCGAACAATGATGTGTCCTCGGCGGTTTATAATTATTGCACGTCTTGCAAAATCGTGGTGTGTGTGTTGACTTTTTCACTTCAATGTATGCCTGTTGCCTTGGTATCTACCATAAATACAACAATAGAGTCAATTTTGATTGGACGACACAAAAGTGCTTCATTAATTTTTTTTTTTTTTTGGGCTTACATATCGACTTGGCACTGAACCAGGATGTGTGAAGCAAGTGAGTAAATAATGTATGTAGACCATGATGATCAAGAGATTGAGCGGAGCTAGTATACATATTGACTGAACTAGACTTGTTGATGCTGTAATGTGTGGCCATATAATAAATATCTGTGATGTATATGCAATGAATGTGATAAATAATATGACTGCCATGACTGTGAATGTTCCTGTTATTTTTTTTCTCATCTTTATTAATGTGAATTGTATATAAATGTTGAAAAAGAAAATATGTATAAAAAAAAAAAAAAAAAAAAAAAGAAAGGAAAGTGTGTCTCTATACTCACTTTTGTCAACACCAAAGGCTGTATCACTTTTTATTTTAGTACCACGAGGGGAGTTTATTTTTTAGGGAGATTCGGGTGGCAGTAGAGTTCTATTGCCATCAAATTGCATAAAGGACAACGACCTGCTATACCTCGGAGTTGCTAGGTAACAAACCTTTTATTTACAGGATTATGAATGATATAAAATACAAGCGCCTTTATTCATCCTAAACTTGTTCCGAGTTCATCTCATTTTCTTCTTCTTCTTCTTCCGAGACCAATTCCATAATTAATTTAAATTCAGGAATATCCTGTATTTCATTGGACTTGTTATTTCCTTTTGTAATCGCATCAATCGCAAGCTGAACCGATTCCTTTTCACTGTTATTCATGATCCATTTCATGTACTCTTGTCTCGATAGTTCGTATACGCTATAGGGCAAAGGTAATCCTTTATGGTTCGATCGAACAATGAGGTGATGTATCAAGATTAATTTGGATAAATCCGATGTATGATGAGCGGCTGTTAACTGCGCAGAATCTAAAAAGAGCAAGGGTCTAAACGTTCTCAGGGCCTTATAGGAAGCTCCTATTTCCTCTATCTTCGCTCCATACTCACTAAGGAATTGACTGATCGTAAATTCAAGTTCGGCCATATCACCCGCAAGCTTTAACTTGCCAGCCTCACTTAAGGGTCGAATGAGACTTGCTTGGAATATGAATACTTGCAATACATAATGACTAATATTCTTTGCCCTAATTATTATTATTATTTGTAAGCAATTTGTGTGTGTGTGTGTGTGTGTAATGTTATTACTCTTACCATGATTTAGGCTCGGTTCCGCATGAAAAATGTTGAAGGATTTGAGAATGATAATATCGAACATGATTTGCTAGTTCTTTCATATAATTGCTCTTTTCATTACTGGTTGGATCAAAGTTTCGCCGTATTTGGCCCGCAAAGTTTTCCTGGTGCATCTTTAATAACACCTGTTCTGCATCTTTCTTGATCATATCTACAAGATGAGTGCCTGTCTTGAGCATCAATGTATGGCAATCCTTTAAAAAGTCAGTTCATGTATGTTTATGTGCATGTATGAATCACATACTTCTACTCCTTGCTTCATAATTTCAATAATCTTATCTGGATACTCTTCCAATACTTTCCACATGGATTGGTGAATATAATAAAGTAGGTTTGTCACTTCAATATTCATGTTTAGATAATTGGATATCACAGAACTATTGTTATTGGTATATATCGGCTGCTCGTTTGTCGGAAGCTACACAAAGTAAGCCTCATTTTTTAAAGTATATAAAATACTATACTAACCAAGTGTTCACATTTTGTACAAAAGGTACTCAAAGCCTTTACTGCATTTTTAGCAACTTCTTGAGATAAATGCGATTCGATGGATGCTACTTCTAATTCACTTTGTTTTTGGTTTAGTTTTTTAGTTTTCTTTTTCTTTTTTTTCCTGTAACTTACTGTCCAATCACGCGTGTCAGATTGACGGCACTAGTTCGTGTAGGAGGTGACCTGGTTAAGGCGCCATAGACAGGGAAAGCTGCATTGACTGCATCAAATATCCTTTGTCTCGATTTGGTAACAAATCCAGATTGAAAAGCATGAAAGCTTCGAAGCATAATCACATATTCGGGTGTCTGAGAGTAATCTGAAAGCGGAGTACCGTTATTTAAGGCAAGACGCGAAAAAAAATCATGCAAGAGCTTGAGCAGTTTAGGATAATCCCCTACAAAGATAGTGTGAAGCAGGGTCGATCCTCTGACTGCATGTTTTAATTCCTTTTCAAAATTTGCAGAGAGTACTTGCCAGAAATAGCTGACAAGACTACTGGCATCTAATGTCTATCCTTGATATAAATTATTGAACCCATCATATCTATCACTCTTACCTTGGCTACTTCTTCTAAAAAGGATGCTTGTGTCAACGGATCCTTTTTGATTTCCAATACTTTTTCTAGGTTGTATATCTTGATACATTGATCACCCATTGCTTTCATCAGTGCTTCCATACGCTCCCATAACTGCTGTTCCTGATATTTATTGGTGTTCTTTTGAGTCGACTGTATGTCGACCACGTGTCTAATCTGTCGTACTAAATCGTCCAACATACTCTTAACCAGCTGTTGTACTCTTTGGCCTGCCTGTTTCATATTGAACAACACTTGCAGGCCAGCTGCCATCTTTGTTTGATTCTGATGATCGATTCCTTCTGTCAAGAGATCATTCGCTTCTTGCTCAATCCGTTTTCTAGATTGCTGAATCGTTGGCATCGCGTGTGTAACAAGATCGATACCGTCAAAATCGTACTCCTTGATTACTGTCTCAAGTTCATACAAAATCAATGCAGCTGTAGGTGTATCTGTCTGCACATCTAATCGACGCTTTAGGATCGTAAATCGGTATAATTTTCTCAAGAGATCACACGTCGCTTGCATGTTTTCAAATTGACGCGCATAGGTTGATAATTGATCATAGGGGTATCGGATCTTGAGTGCAAGGCTATATATATATATATATATATATATATATGATCTTTAGTTCTCCCTTCTTTTTTTTTTCTCTCTTTTATATATACTTTTGCATAGATTCGTTCAAATTGTTAATATCTGTCTGAATCGAGTCAATAACCTTTTCGAGATCTTTTATTCCAACTGACTGTCTTAGCAGTATTTCATAGTTGGCTGTAACCTATGCACAATGGGTTATTATATATGTGCATATTTATTTCATATTGACATTACTTTACTTGTTCCTGAATTTGCTTGTTCAAGATGTCAATACCAAATGTCAATCTCGAGAATGCTGCTGTCACATCACTCTCATCTTCTATTTCTGACTGCTTCATGATTTCTTCAACATGGCGTGTAGCATCAAAGTTATCTGCTAGAAATGTATCGTAATCTACATCATAATACGTTGTGAGTTCTTTCTCTTTTTAGAATAAACAACACATACCAACATATCTATCTATATTCTGAATGTTGTTCATTGTTGGCATTGTTTAACAAAGAAAAAAAAAAAAAAAATAAAGTGAATTTTTTATTTTCTCTTTTTTTAATTTTTTAATTATGTCGAAAGAACTTCATTCCCATCCAGTTCCATAAGATCCAATAAATCCAAACAATGGCTGTAATTGGTACTAGTAAACAATAATAATTGTCTTGCTTTATCCAGTCCAGTAACTATATAGATAATGATAAATATATGCATTATCATGTTTATACTATGAGTACCCTATTGCCTGTGTATGGCATATATTTACTTGCTATAATAGAATAAACTGAAATGAAAAAAGTAATAAATGTAGTCAAGAGTAATGCATATCCATATAAATAAGTATTATCCACGGTTATTAATTCATTATTATTAGTATTGCTTGTCCGTTTGACATGTTGAAACATATTCTGACGTGAAATCGTTGGCTTTCTTTTTCTGTACATTTTTTTTTATCTTTCTTTACGGAGAAAGAAAGAAAGAAAGAAAGAAAGGACTTTTTTTTTATTTTTTGGTATTTGGTACATAATCTTTTGATAGATCGATATGAGACAAGTGAGTGTTTGTAATCTTGATTCTCTTGTGTCTTGTCTTTGATCTCTTTGGTTTGACCTATTAAGAAGCATGAATATTGTATATATACACATCATACATCAAAAACTACCTCTGCTGTCACTTTCTTTTCGAATACTTCCATTGTTCTCAAACCAGCTGTTATATGAAAATAAGATTAGTTCCAATGGATAATAATAACATTAATTAACTTGCCTTCTTCAAGTGCCTTTGGTAAATCAGTTTCATCAGGGATGGGTATCTCTGACCACATCTTTTTAAAGTCTATATATACATATTCAACAATTGTGATCAATATCGACTGTACCAAAAACAACATGCACTCTAACCTGGATCAATAGGTGTATTATACTGTGCATCATTATAAAACAACACACGAGGGTTTCCATCCTTATTCCTTACGACCAAGATCACTCCCTCTCCTGCTAATTCTTCTACAGCACTACTCAACTTTGAATAAGAATCCTTCAAGTCTTTATAGTCCATTCCTCCTTCTTTTCTTTTGGCAATTAATAATGATAGTAAATCCTCTTTTGATTTGATTTGATAAGTTGGTTTATATGCAAACGTATTATTAACTGAATCATATTCAATCTTATCATTGTGTATAAGCTTCTCCCATAATGCTGCATTCTTGGTAATATCAACCTTTGTCCTAGAAGCAATGCTGACGACAGATTGTGGACTATCACTATCCTGTATATACATATACACATAATGATCAGTCAAACAAATATATACATATATATATAAAAAGCTCATATTGATGTAATAACTACTTTTAAGAATTGGATAACAGTATAGAGTTGACTCATAGCATGTTGACCAGTACCAGTATTGGCAGGTTGTGAATAGACTAACAGTAATATAAACAAAGCAATCTCTTTTATGATGACCAATATATACTTTACCAGTTGATTTCTTTTTTTTCTTTGCTCCCTCAAATGCAGCTTTGGTGTTATTCGATATGGTTCCATAGGATCGTTTTAGGTCATTATTCTGTGTGATCTGACCTGCTCGCTTTACTGCAATATCTGCATTGGCGCTTTGTGATTTTTTAAAGTTTCTTAACTGATCATTTAAAGACATGTTGATTGAAAGGGAAAAAAGAACAGAAAAAAAAAAATACAAAAAACACAGAGATAAATATATCAAACCGTCCAATGAAATTCAACAAAGACAAAACACTAGTCCTTAGACAAAATAAACATACAGTGTAGAAAGAAACGTGTTTTAAATGTGTGTGTATGTGCGTGTGTTTGTGTGTAAGTGTGTGAGAGAGTGTGTAGTGTATGGACGATATACAAAAAAATAATTCTTTAGTGGGTCTTTGCAATTCTTTGAACATCACTGATGGCTTGGTCGAGAATTTGTTGTTGAATCTTGGGATCTTGTAAATCCTTGTTGATCTTTTCAATCAAGTAAGCAGCCAATTGCTTCTGTTCACGTTCACGGATGCTGGCTTCATGACGAACCCAAGAGTCCAAGGTGGTCTTGACTTCAGCAGCAACAGCAACCCTTTGCTTCAATTCAAAAGCTTCAGCTTCCAACTTGGCAGTTTCACGAGAAAGTTCAAAAAGAGCCTTAGTGACATCAACCAAGTCTCTCATTTGACCAGCTTCGTCAATGCGTTCTTGAACAGCAGCCTTGTGGTCTTCACGAGCTTGGATCAAGACGTTTTTGATACGCTAAGTGATGTGTGTATATTAGCTTATTTCTCTTTCATTATTATTTAAATAACTTACAGCAACATGTTCATCAGCCATGTTCATGAAGGGTTCTCTGAGATACTTGATGAGAAGACCAAGGAGACCAGTGGTGGCAATCAAGACCAAGGTTTCTTCATTAAAGACATAGATTTCCTTGGAAATCAAAAAAGTAGCAAGACCAGTGCTCAAAGTAACAAAACCAGTCTTGGTAACTAAAGAGTTACCAGGAAGGCTGTTGATAATGCTGTTGGCCTTTTCTTTGGGTTCAACTATATACACATATATTATTTAGTACATGTATGTGTTGCAATAATGATATCTTCACCTTCTTTTTGAGTGGTGTAGTGACGAACACTATATATATATATATATATATTTAAAATTAGAAGCTTTCTCCAAATGTGCATGTATGTAACTTACGCAGTAGCTCCCAAAGATTGGCGAGAAGCATTGATTAAAGAAGGACGGGCAGCAATGGCGGCTATTATAATTGTTTAATAAAAGAACAAGGGGGATAACATTAACAACATTATTACCAGAAGCTGCTTTCTTGGAAATCAAACGGAGAGCCATGTTACTTTTTCTTTAAATAAACAGTTAGTTATATTTGTTGTCTTTAATGTAAGTTTGAGCTTACTGTTACAAGCAAAAAAATAATCAAAATAGGTGGATTTTGCAAGATTTTTTTTTCTAGGTGCAACTCTCTAACTCTGAGCTTGGATTTTTTTTTTTTGGGCAGCCCTCACAAAGGATTTCCGTCTTTGAACGGATTAAGCCAGGGGAGTAATTTTAGGTGCGCTTAAAAATACTCAATACGTCACACTTTCCATTTTTAAATTCCAATAGCGAATTCATGCTATACTTCTTTTTTACTTTTCTTTATAAACCCTTTCTCTTGAATAAATATGCCATCTAGACTACAACAAGGAATAGCCAGAGAGCATCCAGTTAGTTAAAGATTTTTATGATTATGCCAAGTTATGACTGATAGATATGTAGGAATGGATAATACCTCGATTATGCCAGCAACATGCAAATAGTACGGGTGTCTATACAGCAAGTAAGTAAATTTATGCAGTCAAATATGGCTGAACTCATTGAAATAGTCATCACTGGGCTGCTTACATGTAAGTGAAATCTTTACAAATCTCTTTTTATTCTGAATACAATGCACACAGGGCCAGTGACTCGACGATTTGGACTTGACAAGAACAAGTCACTTTTCTCTGCATTAGGTAGATATTCATATAAAGCTACACTTGTTGCTAAGAAAAGAAACAGGGGCGTCTGCTGTAGGTGGCTATGTTACTGCAAAGTACAGTTACAGAGAATGTGAAAACATGTACGGCTTTGCTCAGGCAGTTGAGACATTTTCAAATAAATAATGTTTATTTCCTACATTTACTTTCTAATAAGCTCAATCGATCCATTGGACTTGGTCCTTGGTTCCATTGCTCTGGTTCTACTAATGAAGGCACACCTATCTGTTCAACCACATAGCTTGCCGATACAGCTCCATAAAGAGCAGAACGGACTGGATCGTGAGTATGAAGCCAACCTGCAGCGTATCCTCCACAAAAGGCATTCCCTGCACCTGTCACATCAACTACCTTGTCATGATCAGTCCTGTTGTCCCAATAGGCTGGCACCCATTCCATACAACCGCTTGTCATGACCAACGCCCCGTATTTGCTCGCCCGTACCACAAGTTTGATAGTGCTCTTTTTAACTTTATCAAAAAGCAATCTAGCACAATACTCTACTGTTTGTTTAAAATCATTGCTGTGCTGCGATAATAACTCTTCAAACTTATATCCAAGCATTTCTGCTGTCTCTTCGTGATTAGGTGAGATGATTTCTACTCCCTGACACGCCTCACATATCTCTTGCAAATTCTAGCAACCAATAGAGCATGAATAAAAAAGTAAGAGCATACAACGACTAGTATATACCTCTGGCAAACACGCCCATGGCAGTGGTTCCCAAAGAAACTGCGTTTTACTTTCAGGATCCCTCTGTCGCCACTCGTTTATAATTTCGATAGCTCTTTCTGCTGAGGATATGATGTGAACGACACGTAATGATTTTATCCAACTTTCAGAAAAATCGCTTGCAGTTATTCTGATGATTGGATGCTTGTATTCGAAATCACGATGGTCATTTGCTCCAAACGTGTTGATTCCGTGCGTGGTATGTTTATCAGGATGATATTTTGTAATCAAAGAGATGTCCAATTGGTTGAGTTGGTCATCTATTTCTTGTGGGTAATCAAAGCCCTTTTGTACAATGTAGCCAATCTCTTGTGAACTTGGTGAAGGCTTCCATATTCTCATACCTTTGATTAAGGGAAAGCTGCAGTGTTAGTCAGCAAACACACACACACACACACACACACACAGAATTGTCTGTTCTTTTACCATAAATTGCAAATACGCCTCCACCGCCCAGTACATTACATATCTTTCTGCCATCAGGGTAATAAATGTCGTCAATAATTAAGCCTCCTACTGAGGATAGTACAGGTGCCTTATTCATGGTTTTTGTCTTCCAAGTGTTTTGCGTAACAAAATGTAAAACAAGCTGATATACCTTAAATTAAGGGGTATGCGTGAAAAAAGGAACACGGAGAGTAAAACTGAATACAGCCTATTTACTACATCCTCAAATTATTTTATAAAGGGAGAAGGGTTCCTTTGCACGCATTGAAGTGATTGAATATGTGTGTATATGCACAAACAGATGTCGGGTTTATTTTACAATGTTAATACAATGGTTTATGTACATCAAGGCTAAATGTCAAACAGCACGTCAGAACCATCAACAATAGGGTTCACGCTTGTTTTCATATAGCTTGGTAAAGGATAGGCGTATTTTCTTTTTAAAGAGGATAGGCAGGAGTCCAGCCCTGAAAAATCACTGTTCTTATGAGCATCGATATGCTCAGGTGATTTGACATGCTATTGAACATAAAGAGTGAGTCAAGTCAACAACAAAAACAAAAACACACGTACGGTTTGTAAGTCTGTATAATGTTTTCCGCATGTTTCGCAATATTTGTTTCGTCCCTTTGGTTCTTTCTGTTTTCCTTCTTTTGCTGTCTCTTTATTGCACCTTTCTTTTCTTTTCTTTGTCTTTTTACATGTGTCACTTTCCTGTGTAGTATCCGTATTATCCTCTTTTTGCGAATTCATCTCATTCTGATCGTCGTTAGCTGGTTTTTTTGCAAGTAGTTGATCTGCGTCTATATTTTCAATCTCTCTTAAAATCTCGCTGGGCAATAGGCGTTTTCTTCGTTCTCCTGCCTTTGGTTCCAAAGTTGGCCATGGAAGATCTGTTCTTTCATCTGGACAAAAACAGTCTTCAGAGTATTCCTTTACATCAATTGGAGAGTGAGTATTTGTAGCATCTTCAATCATAAGAAAGTAACCGGAAAACTCGTAATAAGCAGGACGTGATCGCTTATATGTCTGTGCTTCACGTGTCTTTGGAGGACTATATTCAATGAGGTGCATGAAAAGCTCCTTTGCATCTAAAATAACCAGTCAGACCAATTCACTTTGCTGTACACTATATGTTTACATTCTGCACTCCAGATCGTTTTCTTCCAGTTGTACGCGTTTTTGATGACTTCATCTACAGAGGTCTAAAACAAAAGGTCAGATCAAGCACCTAATTTTTACAAGGAATATAGTATTTACCTCGAGAGATCCTTGGGTATCTTTTAAAGGTGATCTACATTTAAAAATATATCTGCTTTAAAAAAAAACTGGTCCATAAGATACTTTTTTTCTTACTTTTGGGTATCGCTAAAAGTGTCATAAACATGTAAAAGTTCTTTTGTTGTAATAACATGTGTACAATCGTCTTGAGAAGCAGAGAAAAATGGTGCTCTTGCCTAATAACGAATGGATTATTATTATTATCATTGATACTAAAATACATATACACTTACAGCTCCAAGCTTTTTGATTTGACGACTTAAGGCTGATTCAGAAGCAAAATCAAGTTTATACAAAAATATCCTGTAGGATTGCAATTCTTGTTTACATTCCATTATTTTGTCAGGTTGAAGTTGTGTTTCTCTTACACGGTTTAGTTTCGGTTTATGACGAACATGCTGCATTCGATCTTTTTGATTTTCCAACAGCTGTCTTTTTAAATCAGCTTCATTATCACGCGAAGACGTTGAAGAGATGCTCTTTTTACTCAGCGCAGCCTTGGTTGAAGACATGTTATCACATGAAAAGCTCTGCAGCAATAGCAAACAAAGAAAAAAGAAAAAGAAATACAAAAAAAACGCCACCTTCTTTTGGGTACCTATGATATTTTTAAACACAGTTCTTAGATACATATGACGGCGCACTCACATCCAAACATTCGTCTATGGTCTGGTACATATACTTGGCACGTTTGTTATTTTCGTGATTTGATCCAAATCCGTGCTAGATCATCCAGTTCCTTAGGGAAGCAGTAATGCCCTTATTTTGCTGTCCAATCACGTTTGATTAAATCTCGGCTAAAGAGGTTATTAAACGGCACAACGTTATTCCGTTTATATAATTTTTTATTAAAAAAGTCTTGTCATCTCTCTGTCTCTTTGTTTATATATAATGCCATTTACAAAAGGAAAGTATTGCTGTGGTTTTGTTCCGATTAAAACAGGTAAATGCAGTGAAGTGACTCATACATAGACATGTATACTCAGTCCGAGAATATAGGTGTTATCCTAATCACATTGTTTGGAATTGTAAGTTACATTGTTTATTTGGACTGTGTTTAGTAACCCCTTTCTTTGTGTAGTTGAATAAACTATCTGGTTTCTATGGAATTTTATCATTTGATTTTACAGACAACACAGCGACTGCAGGCTATGTTTATTCTCTACTAGCCATTGTTGTCTTTGTACAAGGTTTATATGGATTACACAGCGTATGCTATCTATATGACAATGAGAATGAGAATATAAGGAAACTGATACATTCAGGCAGGAAAATGTTCGAACATTTCGATGGTATACCATGTTCTTTTGGTTAGATTCGTTTATCAGCATTATATGGACCATTCATACTGGCATCACTTGGTACATCTATACAGATCACAGTTTACCTGACTTAGAGAATGATCCAGCCAAGAAGGAAGAACATGATAGAGTGTTTGATATGGAAAAGCATGTTGGTATAGCTGTGTTGGTTGCATTGAATTTGATTCATGTAAGTATGTTATATAAAATGGTTCATTATGACTTATTCTTCAAAGCTCTACTTTGCCTTTATTGTTACTCGTTTCTATAAGGCCATGATTCATAAATCCAATTATACAAAAGTACCAACCGAACAAATCGATTTAGAAGAACGCTCAAATGAAGCTCCACCTAAGCAAGCCCTTGATTGATAAAAGATTATCAATTTTAAATTCCGTAATGGTAAGACAGCATGACTGTTGATCTCATTTTTTCATCTCTATCTTCACTCCATATATAGTAGTTTAATCTTTCCATAATAAATATTATAAACCGGGTCAAGCATCTCTCTTCATTGTCTCTTCTTTATTTTTCTTTTTCTATTATTTATTCTTATAATGGTAAACACTGTAGATACTATTTCAATTTGGAAGTCTCGTCTTCAGAACTTGACGGACTTACTATTACCAACTGACTATCCAAGACCATTACCTCCACGTACAGTCGAAGAAGTTTTATGCTTTGATCTTCCAGAGCAAACACTCTTGAGCCTCGTTCAAGCATCCATGTATGATGTTCGTCCAACCCCATTCTCTGTCATTCTTGCTGCCTTTTCTGTTCTACTTCAACGCTATACTGGTGATGAAGAATTCGCTATTGGCACATCCTCTCCTACTGGTAATCCACTACTGTTACGCTTACATGTAGATCCTTCAAATACATTCCGTGGTATCATTGATATGGTAACAAAGGTAATATTGTGAAACTGTGTGTAAATTGTGCGTGAGGTTGATGCATATAGTTCTTAGGTAGAACAAGAGGCATTAGCTCAAGAGGTTCCCTTTGATCAATTATGTGAAGCTATTTACGAAGGTACAGATCCCGACAGCAGACGTCCTCTTTGTCGTGTGCGATTTTATAATGAACTCGATTCACCTTCTCAACACCATCTTGCGACAACATCTGCAAGCTCCGACTTGACCATCTTTATTTCGTCACCTACAGCATCCTCTTCCTTAAGAACCTCCTTCCTTCGTCCTGTGTCTATTCGTGTTGTATATAATCAAATCCTCTTCTCACCCAAGCGTATCGAATACCTCTTTTCCCAATTGACGACCATCATTGATACAGGTGTCAAGTCCACAGAACTCGCCGTTGGTCAAATCCCTCTCTCTGACTCTGGTCTACCCAACTCACCCTTACCTGACCCTACCGCTGATCTGCACTGGTCTCTCTGGAGAGGTGCCATCCCTGATATCTTTAATGAAAATGCCAAGGCACATCCTACGAGAACATGTATTGTCGAATCCAGAGATGATAACACCACTGTCACATACACTTATGACCAAATCAATCAAGCATCCAACCTTGTCGCTCATTATTTGCTGGCAAACAATATTCAGAGAGAAGATGTCGTGATCATTTATGCATACAGAGGTGTAGATCTTGTCGTGGCTATCATGGGTGTTCTCAAGGCAGGAGCCACTTTTAGTGTGATTGGTAAGATCAAGGCAAAAAATTGATATTCATATTTGACTCACGTTTATTAGACCCTGCATATCCACCTGCACGTCAAGAAATCTATCTTTCCGTAGCCAAGCCTCGTGGTTTGATTGTTCTTGAAAAAGCCGGACAAATAGCCGAATCAGTACGAGATTACATCAAGCGCGAGCAAGACATTATCTGCGAGATTCCTTCATTAAAGATCGGAAGCGACGGTCAACTCTCCGGCGGTGTGACAAGAGACGGAGCTGATATTTTTGACACCGTGCGATCTCTTGCGGGCGAATATCCCAACGTGGTGATTGGCCCCGACAGCATTGGTACTCTCAGTTTCACAAGTGGAAGTACAGGTATCCCCAAGGGCGTTCGCGGTCGCCACTTTTCTCTGACTCACTTTTACCCCTGGATGGCCGAGACGTTTGGTTTATCGAGCCAGGACAAATTCACGATGCTCTCTGGTATTGCCCATGATCCTATCCAACGTGATATCTTTACGCCTCTCTTCTTGGGTGCCGAGTTGCATATCCCTACATCCGAAGATATTGGTATCCCTGGTCGCTTAGCTGAATGGATGAACCGTGCACAGGTCACAGTGACACATCTGACGCCTGCCATGGGTCAACTCCTCTCTTCACACGCTCAAGTCGAGATTCCTTCATTGATCAATGCCTTCTTTGTGGGTGACATCCTCACCAAGCGTGATGCGGCTCGTATTCAAAAGTATGCACCCAACGTGTCTGTGATCAACATGTATGGCACGACTGAAACCCAACGTTCCGTCTCACACTTTGTCGTTCCTCCTCGATCCAGTCATCCTGCCTTCTTGAGCTCTCAAAAGGAGGTTATCGCTGCCGGTAAGGGTATGGTCAATGTTCAACTCTTGGTCGTCAACCGCCATGATCGTACCAAGATGTGTGGTGTTGGTGAGATTGGTGAAATTTATGTACGTGCACCTGGATTGGCCGAGGGATATCTTCGATTACCTGAAGCTACTGCTGAAAAGTTCATTCCCAACTGGTTTGTTCCAAACGCCTGTGTGGACGATGGCAAGGACGAATCAACAGTCAAGGATGACAAATGGAAGCAATTCTATCAGGGTAAGCGTGACCGTATGTACCGTTCAGGTGATCTGGGCCGATACCGTCCTGATGGTAATGTCGAATGTACCGGCCGTGCTGACGATCAGGTCAAGATCCGTGGCTTCCGTATAGAACTGGGCGAGATCGATACACACCTCTCTCAACACCCCTTTGTTCGTGAAAACGTCACATTGGTGCGCCGTGACAAGAATGAAGAACAGACTCTCGTAGCTTACTTTGTGCCTAACCCCACTGCAAACACCGATTTTGCAAGCGCTACTGAAGATGACGAACAAGACGAAAAGGATATCTTCTCGAACCGTACCTTCCGTCGTCTCATCAAGAATATCCGTGATTACCTCAAGCAAAAGCTCCCTAGCTACGCTGTTCCTTCTGTCTTTGTGCCACTCATCCGTATGCCCTTGACGCCTAATGGTAAAGTCGACAAGAACGCCTTGCCTTTCCCCGATACAGCACAATTCAACAAGACTAAACCAGTCGCTGTTTCAGAACTCCCCGAGATGACACCTAATGAACGCATCATTCACGATATCTGGAAAGACCTGCTTCCTGCTGCTGATCCAGTGATCGGTCTGACGGATAACTTTTTCGATATCGGTGGACACTCGTTGATTGCCACACGTCTCATATTTGAGATCCGTCAAAAGTTCCAGGTCGAAGCTCCCTTGGGTCTTGTGTTTGCCGAACCTACCATTGCTGGCCTTGCTCGAGAAGTGACCAAGCTTCAAAGCGGCGACCTGTTATTAGAAAGTGATGACCTGACCCAACAAGAAGAACAAAAGAAGGAAGTAGTCGATTATGCGTCTGACGTGCCCACCCTTGCACAAGAGTTCCTTCAATCAAGTTACGAAACCCTCCCTGTTGCTGACCATCCACGTACATACGTCTTGACTGGTGCCACTGGTTTCTTGGGTGCCTTTATTCTCGAAAAAATCTTGGGATACGATAATACTCACAAGGTGTTCTGTATTGTTCGTGCCAAGGATAATCAAAACGCATTTGATCGAATCAAGAAGGCTGCTGTTGATCATTTGGTCTGGAAGGACAGCTGGCAAGACCGTGTTGAGGCGATCTGTGGTGACCTCGCGAGCGATCGTCTGGGTCTCTCTGAAGCTGATTGGAATCGTGTGACAAAAGAAGCCGATGCTGTCATCCATAACGGTGCTCTCGTTCACTGGGTCTATCCATACCAACAGCTCCGTGCTCCCAACGTCCTTGGTACTCTCTGGGCCATGCGCTTAGCTACTGAACACAAGCCCAAGTCTTTCCACTTTGTCTCTTCTACTTCTGTCTTGGACACGCCTTACTACATCAATCAGGGTAATTATGTGTTGGAAAGCGACGCGTTAGAAGGCGCACGCACAGGTTTAGAAAACGGATACGGACAAAGCAAGTGGGTTGCTGAGAAACTGATCATGGAAGCCAGAAAGCGAAGTATGCCCGCAACCATCATTCGTCCTGGTTATATCCTTGGTGATTCTCGTACGGGTGTGACAAACACGGATGATTTCATCTGGCGTCTACTCAAGGGATGTGTCGAACTTGGTTATGTCCCTGCAATCGCTAATGATGTCAACTGCTGCTCTGTCGATTACGTTGCCTCTGTTGTCGCAGGTGCTGCTCGTCACGATCAACAGTCAATTCAGTGCGGTGTTCTTCAAGTGACCCATCCTGCTGGCTTTACGTACAACAAGATGTTCCAGTCCTTACTGACCTATGGATACAAGGTGCAACAAACTGAATATATCGATTGGAGAAACAAGTTGATGGAATACACACTCAAGGCTCAGGACCATTCCTTATTCCCTCTTTTGCACTTTGTCTTGGATGATTTACCTACCTCTACCAAGAGCGCTCCACTGGACGATCGAAACACAAAGACTGTGTTGGCACTGGATGGCGTTCAACTTCCCTTGATGGGAGATGATCTTTTGGGTCTTTATTATGCTTACTTGGTCAAGGTCGGGTTCATGCCACAACCTACATCTGGTCATCGTGCATTACCCGAGTTAAACATTCAGGCAACCTTACTGCAACGTAGTGGTGCTAAACATTAAAGAAAAATTGTGTAATATAGTTGTAAAGAATCAATAAAAACCATATAGAATATATATATACCATTCAATATTTATTTACGAAATATACATATAATTCATTATAAAAGAAAAAAGGGGGTATTTAAAAATGTACACATATATAGTTTAAGCCGATTGAATTACTTCCAAGTTTGGATCTTTCTTATCAAGCTTTGACAATACATACTCTTCTTGCTTGGACGCATTATTGAGCCAACTAAGATAAGCGTTCCAGAGAATACCCAAACTGCTAACAAATGGCAATCGATACTGTAGAGGCATCCATTTGAAATTGATAAACTGAACTGCTGGCCATACTTCATAGTTGGTGATCAATGCCGGTGTATACGCGTCTCTAAACTTCTCTTTCACACCCTCCCACTTGCCTGTCTCTGCCAACCCCATCACCGTAAAGAAGAGGACGAGGCCCATGGGGGCAAATAACAATTGATCGGTTGCCATACGTTTGATAGCCATCATGTTGGCCGTTCGTGGAGCAGCATTTTTGGGCACTGGAAAGAACCGATCGAGAAACATGTACCATGTTCCACCCAAGGGCGCAACACAAAAATTATAAGCTGCAAATCGAAAGGTCCGAGTCAGATCCCATCGTGGACTGGGTGGCCAAAGGTCTTCATGTTCTCTCAATTTTTCCGGCACGATATAAGGTTCAATCTTGCTTGCTTCGTAATAAGATATGCTTTGAGCAAGTGTGTCACTAAGTACACCAAGGATACCATTTGTCACACATAATGTCAAAATGGGTCGTTTGTTGTAGGATCGGGTGTAAAAGGCGTTTAGTGCTCGAAGACGATTCATTATTAAGAAGAAGAAAAAAAAAAGAAAAAAAAAGCGTATATTCCATCACTTTTATCGGGATTTAATTTTCTTTTTCTTTTTTTCTGTTGTCTTGGTTGCAGGCGATAAGGATTTGCGTTAAGGACTATCAAGTAAGGTTGACGTCAATATCACATAGTTGCTCTTTTTTGAGGGGGGAGGATAAATACTTACGTCAATCGACTTGTAAATGATAAGTGAACCTATCACATATTTTATGGCAGTAACAGTATTTGGACTTAGATCTATTGTAATAGAAAGCTGATGTGGAAATTTGCTGAATTGTTGTAATGCTCTTTGACCAAGATCTAACGTAAGCTTGATATTGGTATCTTCCATTATTAAAAAATTTAAAAAAGAAAAAAAGTGACTTTTTTATAATACAGAAATGAAGATTTTATTTACTAGTTTTGCAATAGAGGCTTTAAATACAAAAAAAAAATGTATATGATACAAAAAAGAAAAATGGTTTTTTGTTTTTCCTAGTTAACCATAATGATGAGATGCAGGTCTTGAGAATGATTCTCTTAATGTTGGAACACGTTGTCTGATAGCGCATACTTGAGAAGACAGATTTGGGCTATGAAGAGGAGAGGAAGTGATGGGCAAGGTACCGACAACAGGTGATGTACGGAATTGACTGAATGCTTCTAGTGCTTCATATTCATCCTGTGTAATATCTATCGCATCTTTCTCAAGAGGTTTTTCGTCTAATTGAATCGTTCTTAATTTTTCTATAGGAGTTTGTAAAGCGTCAATCGATATACGACGTTTGACATGAAAATCATGATGATGAAAGCTTGGAGGAGAATGCGAGTGTCCCGAATCAGTCGAGACAGTAGAGATGGATGATCGACGGGTTTGGTCAAACTCATTGTACTCTTCCTTGATGGGCCATGACGAGCGGTTTCTGGGTACGTTGTATGGCTTTTGATAGTAATAATGATCATAATTTGGCAAATGCGAAGGATGATGATGGAATTGAGTCTTGACAGGGGAAGGAGGTAATGAGTAAGGATAAGGAGAGCGGTAGCCCAATGAGCGAACCGGAGTTGATATGGATGCTCTACGGTGAGGTAAAGGTAGCGTACGATTGTTCACCATTGAAGAATATTCAAAGGATGACGCATATAAGTCAGATCGTTGTTGAACCCAAGGATGTCTCTCTTCTTGCATTTGAATCGGAGATTCGGTAACTGGATCGTCCGTCATCGATGCACGGGCTTTCTTGTTTTTAGAATGATCCTTTACTGCTTCCGTGGGTGCCGTCTTTTTTCTTTCTTTATCATGAGTCTGTGTATGCTGCATCATGTTGTCGAATCGACTAAACATACGTTCACAACCTTCGACAATGCACTTGTAAGGTTTCTAAATAACAATTAATATTTACTTTAGAGAAAACAATAAATGCAAAGTTACCTCTCCTGTATGTTTCCTTTCATGCCTTGCTAAATGCTCACTTCTTGTAAAGACCATGTTACAATCTCCATAGCCAGTACAGCGAAATTGCTTAGGAGCAGACCTTTGTCCGGAATTTCTTCTCTTGGGTGGCATGGTTAAATTAAATAGATAAAAAAAAGGGTAAAGAAAAAAGAAAGAAAGAAAAAGAAACTGCTAAAGTGTGGGTTAATCGATTTATATATTGCTTGAGTGAAACCCAACTTAAAATGCAGGACCGTGTGGCCCAGGGCGAGAAAAAAAAAAAAAAAAAAAAAAAGTAGCAAAATTTTTGAGCAAAAGAAATTGGACATGTTCCATCTTTCCCTGTTATTTTAGTGAATGAAGCAGGTGATAAAAATGAAAACGATGAATTGATTGTCCCTCTTTCTGCTCTCTCTTTGATTCATATTGTCCATTTATCTCTTTTTCTCCAAAGTGAGTAAAGAGAATAAAATGGAAAAGGATATTATTATTACAATAGGGAATAATGATATCATATTTAGACATTTGTTTAGTTGATCTGAGTTATTTTGGCAGCTATTGACGTTACAGCCCATTACATGTTTTTGTAACCCTTGTCGGTTGATTGATTGTACCAAGTTTACGAGGCTATCATTCGTCTTTTACTATTTCTACTTTGTACCATGGTTACTCTCTGTAGCCTTAGTTACATGTTGTTTTTTCTGTTCCTTGAACCTGGATAAAAAAAATCAAAAGGTAAAAATGTTAAAGTAACGAATCTTCCGACTGCCCAGTTAGATTCCATCAAACCATGTGCTGCGATATTTTGATAGTATACCACCCAATGAATCTCAAATGCTGTCATCGATTTTGTCATTCTACAACACATAACATGACAGTGTGTAAACAATGAGAAAAAAATAAACTTTATGCACAAGCTGTCTGTATTGAAACAATGCCACTCAATTGTCCCTTTTTTGGTTTGAACAATAAAACATTGTTTATTTACTTTGGACAACGGTTGCCATGTAACTGAATCTAATCAACAAATCACGTTTAGACCAAGTTATGTGTAACTAGGATACACAAACAATGGGCTTTTCCTTTTATTATTACAACAAAATCATCATGGAAGGAAAAAAAAAATTCAAACTGAAATTCAAAAATTAGTCTAGACCTTAAAAAGTTACCTGTCAATAGCCGCCAAAAGGGGTTAAGGATAGTAAACTCAAAAAAAAGTTGGGAGAATGTACCGCCGGGAATGGAAATAAAAAGAAAGAATAACCTTGGTTTATAAACTCTCCAACATGAACGATTCGTTCCTTTGAATCTTTTTGTTTTACTTGTTTTCTTTTCAGCCCTTTTACAAAGTTCCTGTCACACAAGTGAAACTCAGAAAGTCAAATGCATGATCGTATTTTAAGGATTTGCATAAAACATTCTTTTCTCAAAAACTTTGTCGAGCTGTTGTAACAAGGACTTTATCATTGGAAATTAATTATTATTTAAATCTGACCCCTGATTCAAGTCTCAATTATGTCTCTCTCTCTCTCTCTCTTTGCAGTGTTATTTAAGCAAGGGGGAAATAATGATACATAATCTGTGAGGGAGAAAGAGAGAGAGAGAGAGGGGCAGGGGGTTAGTCTCTTTCTTTTTGTCTTTTGGAACCTGTCAAGTCAGAATGAACCATCATGCACCTTTAATTTTTTTTTCTTAAACTATAATTTAGACATCTTTCAAATAACAGTTTATCTTTTTTACTATTGATAAATGCAACCCTAGAAAACCGTAAAACCAGGGGCTACTTTTATGAATCCTTTCATGCATCATAATTAAATAATGTGTGGTAGAAAACAATAAGTTGATTTATCAATCTACCCCCTTTGATGTTTTTTTTTTTTTTTCTGGGCTGCAGGACACGCAAAAGATTTGATCGGGAATTGAAAAAGCTGGTAAAGCAATTGTTCGTGTATGCTTGGCTCAAATTATGCTCTGTACCCCTTTTCTTTTTTCTTTAAACATTGCAACATGCTAGAAATAATACCAGAGATATACAACCTAATAACGGAAGTCATAGAGCAGCCAATGTTATCAGAAATAGTTTATGTCTTTGGCAGCACATTCCTAATCATCTACTCTTTTTTACTTGTCACTGACGGAATCTATTTCCTTGCCTTTCTCATTGCAGGCTTTGTCTTGGGTGGGCTTTATTTTAATAATACAGAAGGTAGATTGGTCATACAAGAATATCAAAGGACATTTCATGAAGAACCAGCAGTAAGAAAATAGTCCATGTTTTTTTATATGCATTATATATTATTATTATTATTATTAGGATACATCATCAACAGAAAGACTTGAGCTTCATTATCGTTCACTTACCCCTGTTATTGATCAACTCCTTGATTATTTCATACGCGACTTTATAGCCAATTGGTGGACGCCACTTAATGTTTACGAGGACATTCAATTCGAGAAAATCACAAGAGAAAAATTAAACGGTGCTTGTATGCAGCTAGAAAAGATCCTTATGAATCAGGACAGAAATGATATCGTCATGTCAACATTATATGGAGTAGCCAATACATTGATCATTCACATGGTAAGGAGATTTTTTATTATGAAGGAGTCTATATTGATCAAACCCTTTCAAGAGAGAGTGTAGAGCTTTAGAAGAATCAGAAATTTCTATAGAGGACTACGTTAGAAGAAATCCACAGTCACCTTTTGCACAGCTCTTATCCAAGCATGAACAGCATCAACAACTTCGTGGGCTTAGCCAAACACTATTAAAGAGAGCACTAACAGGTCCCGAAAAGGAGTCCGATCTATTGATGTCCTTACTTCGTGAGCTATTGGCTACCTTTCTATTTGGCAACATTCTCGATATCCTTAGCGACCCTGACTTTTTGAATTGTTGGATCATTGATCTCTTGTCAGATCAGGCATCATCCGAGACAGTTCAAGCGACAGTATCTGCTGCTCTCGAAACTGTCGTTTCGGAGAAAATAGATGATGATGATGGATTTGAAACAAGACAAGACGACGAACTCGTCAGTTTTTCACCTGGACTTGTTCATTTCACCGTCATGGATATCTCGCCACCGCAATCACCAGACCATCCACTGAACAAGAGTCAATTGATCTACATCATTCAGATCGAACGACCTGCCAACGAGGATACTGTAGGATCGGAAGGTGGTGGATATGTGATCACACGAAGTTACACTGATTTCGAAAGCTTCCACACGATCCTCTCTGCACGATACATTCGACACATAAACAAGATACAGCTCAGGCTGCCATTAGATCCTGCCAAGTCCTGGCTAAAGACACAAACGAAAAAGAAGGGCGAAGAAATCAGCCATGATCTAGAGATATACTTGGATAAGGTTGTGCATGATACCGAATTGGGCAGAGATCCTTTGATTTCTGCCTTTTTGAGAAAAGAAAGACGATCGGAAGTGATGAACGACGACGTCGTGTCATTTTCGGAAGAGTACAAGGACCAGGTCGTGGCGGCATATGCTCTCTTGACCGATACAAAGCCTCTGTCTAGATCACGGTCTCTATTTTCGCGCAACAATTCTCCCAAGATGGAAACCAAGGATGATACCCATTCGATGACAAGTAGTAGTAGTACGACAACAGAAGAAGAAGAACAAATCATACCACCCAAAGCGCTTAGTTCGATGGACGTAGAGCTCTTGATTGAAACAACGTATGCACTCGTGATTGAGATATTCAATCTGACACCGTCAAATAATAAAGCATGGATGCGAAGGTCTATTCTGAACATACTGAGGGAAATTGTCCGTCGATCATATACAGAGTTTATTACAGAACGGTACAATGATCTATTGAATGCGTACATGTCTCCTGATGCCATCATGCTTCGATTGAATCAACTCGGTCAGCAGCTTTGGCCAGAAGGCCAATGGGTTGTAGGAGAACAAAAGCGGCCGACAGAGAAGCGCACGGATAAGGATAGAGAAGAAAGTAAGCGAAAGGCAAGAACCATGTTGATGAATCGAGTGATACCTAGTACAGTTCGTCAGCTCATTGGTGATCAGAACTGTAATACGGCTATGGATCGCATCTGGGCTCGATGCCAAGATCCTGTCCTCAACCGAATACTCATGCTACAGCTAGTAGAACGTATCATAAAGCCCATTCTGGGATAAAGTATATATGTATATCTCTTTTTGTGTGTATGTGTTGTAAATAAATAAAAAAAAACCTTTCTCCCTTTTTTCCCCCTTCATTCTGATGGTATACACTATAGCGCATTTATTTTGATTAAAACCAGTAATAGCGAATAAGAAGAACAAATAAAATAAATGTAGCAATAGCTACAGGTGGACCATACTTTCGGTAAAGTGCCTGTAAGTTCAAATGACGCGCCTTATCCTTAAACATCTTGGCACTGTCCTTGAGTTCACCTGATATTGTGCTCATACGATCCAAACTATCTCCACGCCACAATAAATCCTCCATATTCTTTGTCATAATACGTGTCACATCCTGCAAGTCTTCGTTCAGTTTGGCCAAATTGCTTTGAGTCCTTGTGTCTTGATAGATTCTCTTTGTCTTTTGCATAAAAGTGTCTGTATTTCTGCTGTATTAGTCAATGATGCATAATTTATTATGATATAAATACCAAATTTAACAAATGCATAGGGTCTAAGACCTGGCTTTTCTACTTCATTTCCATAACTCATATTGAATTCTTTGGCAAGTTCTTCTAAATAGCTGAAGGCGAGCTTACGAGGATAAGATTGATCACAAATACAGAGATAACAGACACTTGATTCAATAATATAACTTTTTGAACAGGTCAATATGAAGTTTAATATATACACATGCACACAACTTACTGAAACACGTATTTGCCTGATTCGATAGAACATCTCGGTTCAGAGTTGGAATTGAGTCTTTTGAATATAGTCTTTGCTTGTTGTTTATAATCAGCTAATTCCGTCTCAACCTTTTACATGTTTCATTAACCCCTTTTTGTTCAAAGTATAATTAATTTACCTGCTCATCATCCATACTAGCAGCCAGCGGAAGACCGTCTGTTACTCTTGCAATAAGCGTAGTCTTGACCATATTATACAGAAAAGGTAATAGAAAAAAAAAAAGAAAAAAAGAAGAAGCCAAATATTAAAACTAATGTCACTGTGACGTGGCACGCTGAGAAAGAGCGTATCACTCATTCTATCTTTCTCTTTTTTTTTTTTTTTTTTTTTTTACTCTATTGTAATTTTATTTACACACAAATAAAAAGCCCTATCAACATTCAATCCACTTTTTGATAGCAGCTACAGCATCACCACCATTGGCTCTTAAAGCTGCTTCAGCCTCTGCTTTTGTCAGCTGCATTTCCTTTACCTACATACCGAGTTATGTTTTCGTGTTATTCTAAATAGTTTCCACTTACCAAGAGTTCGACATCAGCTTTATTGACTGCACCGGTCAAAGGTTTACTTTAAAAATGATTATATTAATTTCTAGTATAAAAGTATGGTTCTCAAACTTACGGTAATGCCTTTTTATGTTCGTTGGCTAATTCCTGTATTTCAACTAAAGCCTACTCTCAATGTGTCAGTTCAACATTGAACTCTTTTGATGATTATTACCTTTGTTAGCTTTTCAGCTGTCTTTTGTCTTAGGGCCAATTCATCATTAACAGCGTCAGTCACTTTCTTGGTATTGTCATGGTCATGGTTACAGTTCGAATGGTCGTGATGGTGATGGTCTGTCATTGTTAAGTGTAAAAAAGAGAGAGAAAATGTACCCAATAAGAAAAAGGGTGTTATTTTTGCAGGAAAAAGGGGGGTCACAAGCCTCTTGAATTTTTTTTCTTTTTTTTTTTTTTTTAATTCTAAACACTAACGATGGGAAAAGCCTCAGTCAAAGCCGGCCGTCCTCAACGCCATGATCCTCTCCATGTTCAACTTGCTGATATTCCTGAGCAAGCCTTTGCCAAAAAAGCACCTCGTCAAAAATTCATTGATCGTAATAACAGATCTGAAGAACCTGATCAAGTAAAGGGAAACAACATAGACTAAAGATTCATTTACTGACAGACGAACAATAGGAATACTTGGACTCCAAATTATCTAAAAAAATTTTAAAGATTGCCAGAGAACAACAAGAGCAAATTGATAAAGAAGATCAAGACAACGAAGACGAAGAAGAGTAAGAACAAAGAAAACTACTTTTACTATATACTTACATGCTTAGCGTAGTCAAGTCAAAGAAACCTTTGGTTTGGGATTCCCTGATGATGAAGAAGAGTTTGAAGATGTCGAAGAATATGCTGACTATGAGGAAATCGAAGTAGATGAGGCAGATGCTGATATATTGAGCAAGTTTTTGCCCAGTGCACCTCGAGAGAAAAAGTCATTAGCAGACATTATCATGGAAAAGATTAATGAAAAGAATGCTGCTGAGGGATTACCAGCAATCGGTAGGTGAATACAATGGGAAAGAAAGGAAAGGTAAACTAATATAATTAAAGAGGAAGAAGAACAGCTGACGCCTTCGATGAATCCCAAAGTGGTTGAAGTCTATACAAAGTAAGTCTACTACAGTAACTACGGCAACAAGATCTAACATGATCTATTTAGAGTGGGTCAGTTGTTGAGTCGTTATAAATCAGGCAAATTACCTAAAGCATTCAAGATTATCCCTTCTTTGAGCAACTGGGAAGAGATCTTATACCTCACCTCACCCGAGACTTGGACACCTCATGCTACCTATGAAGCAACTCGTATGTTTGTGTCTAATCTGAAAGTGAAGCCAGTTCAACGATTCTTAAACCTCGTCTTACTTGATCGTGTGCGTGAAGACATTGCGGCCAATAAGAAGTTAAGCTACCATCTCTACTTGGCATTGAAAAAGGGTCTCTATCGTCCTGCCGCCTTCTTCAAGGGTATTCTCTTCCCTCTCTGTGAATCAGGTAACTGCACATTAAAGGAAGCCTCCATTCTCGGTAGTGTCCTCTCCAAGGTCTCCATTCCTGTGCTTCACTCCTCTGCTGCTCTTTTGCGTTTAGCCGAAATGGAATACACTGGTCCCAACTCCATCTTCATTCGTATATTGCTCGATAAGAAATATGCTTTACCTTACAAAGTGGTCGATGCCCTCGTCATGCATTTTGCTCGATTTGCTAATGATCCTCGAGATATGCCTGTGCTTTGGCATCAGTCGATGTTGGTATTCGTTCAACGTTATAAACAAGATTTGGTGGCAGAACAAAAAGATATATTATTAGAAGTCATTCGAAAGAAACATCATCCTGGTATCTCACCTGAAGTACGTCGTGAAATCGTTCATTCTGAAGCAAGAGATGATATGTTGATGGATAGAGATGAAGATATTATGATGATGGATTAAACAATCATCTGTAAAAATAACTGTCACATAGATTATCATTATTACCCTCTCTCCCTTTTCTTTTTTTCATAGTTCATTTAATACAAAAGATTACACATGTTTTTTTATTACATATTAAATAGTAGAATGTTGTGTGTGTGTATATGTGCTTTTTTTTATGACGGAGGAGAATGAATGGCTTGTGGAGGAGATGAAGGAATTTGTGGTGTGTGATGTGGTTGTGAAAGCTGGCTGCTTGCAGCCAATCGTTTACCTTTTAACATATTTTTTAAAGCTCTCAAAGCGAATACGGTTAAGCCAATACCAGCCCAATCTTCATCATGTAAGTCTCGCAAGTCACCAACAGTCATGATGTCTTGATTCTTTAACTTCTTTGCCCATTCTTGTGCTTTATCCGCTCCCCGGTGTGATGCCAAAGCACAATCTGTGACAAAGACACTGATGTCTGTGTCATCGGAGTATTCTATAACATGGTTAAGAAATTGCATAAAAGAAACAAGGGAAACTTACCATCCAAGATATGATTCACCAACTTTTCCCGTTCTCGATCTTCTATAATAGGCTGTTGTGTTGTTGAATTGGATTGAATGGACAGATGAGCCAAACTATCAAGCTTCGCGTCTGTTTCGATTTGAGACATTCTTGATTCTTCTAATTCCTTTAGTGTACGTATAGCCTCTCTATATTTGTTTTCGGCAGCACGGGCACGACTTTCGATTGAGTCGCACTTTTGTTCTATTTCTAGCACCTTGTCATTAGCTTGAGTTAACTCTGCTCTAGTTCGATCCAATTCATTTCGAATGTCGCTTTCTCTTCTCCAGACAGATCGTCTGACCTGTTCTGCCTGTTCTGACTCAGATGGTTTATCGATGTCTCTCAAGATACGATTGATCTCTTTTGTGATATGTTGCTGATATCTCTCCGGCAAGACTTGTTCTTCAATCATCTCCCGCACCACTTCCTCTGCCGTATCTGTCTCGACATTAAAATCGAATTTGACCGAGAGTTTATCCATGCCTTTGAAAACAACCTGTAGTGTCAGATGAACATTATCAGGGTCTGCTGCGAGTAAGACAACATCAGGCTCGACGGCCAAAAAAGAATGTTCCAAGATTTCTTGTGCTGACATCCTCTGGTCTTCATTGCTCAAGCAATTTTCAATCACACTGAGTACTTCTGGGTTTTGTACTTTGGAAAGGCAAGCAGGTTTAACTCCCTACAGAAAAGAATAAGACACAGATATTATGTAATTAATTATTCACATTACAGCAGACACTTTTTTGTATATTTGAGCTGCGTTTTTGCATTCGCCATAGGGATATTCACCTGTTGCCATCTCTAAAAGACACATACCAAAGGCATAAATGTCGACTTTTTCGCTATAGCCTTGTTCTTCATACATCTCAGGTGCCATAAACTCTGGTGTACCAATGAGTGTATATTTTTTACCTAATTTCATTTCTGCTGTTCCCATGTCTCCAATCTTGACTTCTCCATGGGCTCCATTAATAAAGATGTTGTCACACTTGATGTCTCTGTGAATGATGGGTGGATTATGTCCGTGAAGATAAGCCAATCCCTTGAGGATTTGACGAGACCAGCGTTTGATGATTTTTAGATTAGGTAAAGGAACCAATTTTCGAATATATTCTCGCAGTGTACCAGATGTCATGAGCTCAGTGATAAATACAAACTCGTTATCGCCATACCAAGCGTCATGAAAGGCAATGATGTTGGGATGTCGAACTGATTTCAGAATTTGTATTTCATGCTCGAGATCTTTGTTGTTGGGGTTCGACATGGCTTGCATTGTGTTCCAAGCGACTTCATATCCTTCTTCACGGTCAATGGCCTTATAAACCACTTTATAAGCACCTTTACCAAGTAGTGTGTTCAGACGGACATAACGTTCGTTGGGTGATATCTCTACGACTTTTTCAGAGTCACGAGAAGACGACTGGTCGATAATTTCGTTGGGTGGGTGTATGCCGTAAGGATTGTCTATTCTAAAGGAAGTACGGGTTGGATAGTCGTTTGGTATCACTTCGTTATTTTGAAGTGGTGCATAATAATTTGAATATTCTATTGGCTCGTTTGTATTTTCTGTACTAAATTTGACATGTAGGTTGTTTGTCGTATTACTATTTTCTTGCTCTGAAGACATGGATACAAAAGAAATAGAGAAAAAAAGGGGGAGGGCAAAAATGGATTATATATAGTGTCACTTGCTGTACTTTAATCGCAACTGCAAAGAGAGAAGAAAGAGAGAAAAAAAAAAAAAAAACTGAATGTACCTCGATGCCATCATAAACTCCGCAATTGAATCATGACATAATCACTTACACCTTCCACTGGTTTAAAGAGACCCATTGAAACATGAGGTGTGTTCCTTTATAAGAAGCACAGATACGATATAGAAACAAAGATAAAGAGAGCAAGAAAGAGACGATTTCAGACAGTCTTCTTTGAAATATCACAGAAAAAGAAAAACCTAATGATTTTTGAGTCTCAAAAGAATTTCAGTCTCACTCTTTTTGTCTTTTTTGTTTTTGTGAATGTTGGGCGTGTCATATGGCTTAAAAGAATATCATGGAATATAATGACAATACAACATAACTACATAAAGACTACGCATGGATATACCTTATTTCACAAACTATTGGTCAACTTTTAGCTAACAATAGCCCATTCTCAAGGACAAAGCTTGGTCCAACTGTATTCAATTCATGAGAAAAGAACAAAGAAGATGTGTTTGGTCATGTTGAGATAGATTGTTATTATTGGCAATTCCAAGCGCTTAAGCAGTTGTAGTAAACCAGTTTTTTCAGTTTCTCACTTCTTCTCTTCAAACCTTAACACATCTTCTTTGACTTCTTTCATTCTTGTATTCTAAAGATAAACACAAGACTACATCTATGACTTTATGAATAAGTACATAAATAAAGTAATGCATGAATGGTGGTGTGATTTGGCTACATATGATCAATTACAAAAAAAAATTACTCCGGTGTGCGCGTAGTCTGGCTGATATTGTCTTAAATGTTTCCTAATCTTGCATATATTCAACAATAGGCAGGAGACGTATTAAAGAAAGCTTATGCTGAAAGATAAGTGTCAAATCAAGCCTTATTCATGTTTCAAAGGTTACGAGAGAGAGAAGTCATTGGGCCAAACTGGTGCTACGCCGCATATGTCTGTTTTGTCTGGTTTTACTTTATCATTGTTTCTCTCTCTCTGTCTCTTTTCTCTCTCTCTCTCTCTCTCTCTCTCTCTCTGTAATGACATTACTGTATTCCATAAAGGAAGACTTATGACTAAAATCTTGTAAGACAGAAACGCTTTCCTCTAAAACGCTCCCTTTAGCCTAAAGTGTCTATTCCAAGGCTTTTATTATTATAAAAACTGTATTAAAAGAACTTTAGTTCGACAGTTTGAAATGACTGCTCGTCTTTTTCAAGCTCAAGGTCAACTTGCCTGCGCATAGCGCACTATACAACATTGTATTGGCTTCAACAGGCTACTTACTTCCATAGCCACATTTTCCATTACCAAAGCTATGTTTTCAAATACCACAAGAACCTGTTCTATACGATGTAGCTTATCGTTCCACAGTATGTAGTATGTTGCTCTTTTTGTTTTCTCCAACGAACGGAGGAAGGCATGTGTGCTGATATCATTAAAGTCAGGGATAGACATATCGTGAAGGTGATACTTTGCTTGATAATATTCATCCACTATCTCATATCGAATGAAGTTTTTACCAGTCTTGAGCTTGCTGATTGCGTCTTCTGCATCTCCCTCTTGTATGTGACAATCTTTCAATTTGCCTTACAAGTCCTTCATCGCTTCTGTCTATCTTATACCGTAGATTTATCACATTCGTATTATCCTTTTCCGCACTCCATGATCATATCACCAGGCGTAAGAAGCACAGTACAAGCTCAAGTCCTAGCCAGTAGTAGGTGTCAATCGGTGTCATGTTTGGACAACTAAGTACGAGCCAATATAGCCAATGATAATGCCTAAAGCTGCAAGAGGTCCCAAACCATAACCAATGCGCCTGGAAAACAAGCTACAAAAGTAGGAAGGCCCAAACAAGTCCATATCTAAAGCAGCTAATGTATAGAGCGATGGGGATCCCGAGAGCATGATTGCAGCTTCAAACCAGCAGATGAAGGATGCCACAAAGCTGGAGCATGTCAGGAGAAGAGGAAAGTATAGGTATGGGTTAGATGAGTCTATGGGATCATGAAAGTTCGAGTAGAGCGTTCTATAGTGCGGAACGTAGGGTATAAAGTTGACGCAGGATAAGATAAAGCACGAAGCAAAAGCACCTATCCAGATAGGCCTGCTACTGTTTTATTAAAAATAAATTATAAAGAGGATAAGATTATGACGTGTATGAAAAAAATAATTGGCGCATATTAAGAAAAGTATTTATGCAAAGATTAAAAATAAAATACATAAAAGGAGGCGGCATACAAATGAGAGTAATAAGTACCAAAAGGAGAGAGAATATAAAGAATTATACAGTTAGTTATGTAAGAAAATTACTATATATATAAATTACCCCAAAGGCATCTAGATGTGTCCTAGCGATAACTAGGACGGAGAACTGTCCATGCGTATTCTAGTTCTTGGTTGCCCCTGATCGTCCACTCTTCTTCGGCGTCTTGTAGGAGCAACAGCAACCCGACGAAGCCTATGAGGAACCATGTCATTACGTCGAAGCCCATGAAGGATGTGCATGTAGTTGAGGCAAGCAGCAACATCCCTGTTCCATAAGCGATATCTATCTGGTGCTGCCATGACAGGTCTACAGTATGGATTGGTACATCTACAAGCAAAATCCATGTCCGTACATTCCCACTTACGAATCTAGTCAAAACGTTCTTGAATATTTTCTTCACTGTTCCTATCTACGGGCTGAAGTTGGGCTTTTTTAAGTGACAAGTTACATTCAATTCTTACAAAATTGTAGACAGTGCTTTTAGAGACCTTGAGATCCTGAAGCCTTTGAAGTAGTCGCTCCATTACTTACTCCGAGACTGCTGAAGGATTCTCGTCTATGTACTCCAAGATCACTTGCTTGTGCTCTTCATGAAGTATACGCGAGCGACCGATTTTCTTATGCTTTATAAAAAATACTATCAGGATCCGTTTTGTACATTTGAGTCCATCTTTGAGCCGTGTGAACATGAATGCCTAATTGTTTCATAGCAGCTGAGGCACTCATAACTTTGTCAAATATCAAAGAATCTAACTTTGTCTTGATCCGTGTAGAGTGTGTATGCTCGCTTACTCGACGCCTCCTTCATGCAAATATCTGGATCATCTTTTGCGTCTTCATCTGCCATAGAGCTTACATCGAAATTATTCTCTGAGGCTGATTATGCAAATACTGAGTGTGTGTGAACTAGCTGTTTCTAAAGCATATCGCTCTTCATCAATGATGTAGTCCATAGGCTCAGGTCTACCGTATTCATTAACTGCATTACCGTGCCCGTCTTCATAAAAAATTTGAAAGCTCATTTTGTAATATTTGGTTTTTAATGAGAAAGAGAGTAAAAAGAGAGCTGACAGTGCTTTCATGCTTAATATACTCATATTTTGTACGACAAAGCTTCTGCATATACAGCATTTAATTTGTCAGCAAGCGAAATCAGTTATGTGTAATTATAATAAATTCATATTTGCATTGTTTAGCTTATCTTCTGGTGCATGTAGTGTTGGCCATTTGAAATGCAACCTTAATCATGTTGTTAACCCAACTTACAAACGCCAACCTTCTTCTCCTTCTGAATAAATCAGTGTAAGCCTATTTGAGCTTAAAGAAGGTGTTTGTTTATTTTATTATTGTGTCTCTATTTCGTCCTCATACCTTTATGATGTAAATTACTTATTCATTAGAACATAACTTTTGGTACCTTTCTTTTCTATATTTCAATAAATTTCGATATCTTCCATGTATTAGATTTTGTCAGATAACTATTTAAAGAAAGTTGGAAATCAGAGATCCTCAAATAAGATAGTTAAATATCAATATCCGTAAGAAAGGGTGATATTTCTAAACATTTAATTAATATTATAAGAATGGTGTTTGATTGGTTATACTACTGTAAGTCATGTTTATATAAACTTGTTTAAGAACGTATCTGCAAAGATGTAGTAGTTTGTGTTTCGCTTTGATTGGGCAAATGAACATAACCTTTAGCTTAAGACTATAAAAAAGCATATAAAAGGTGAGTTTGAAGTCTCTCTTTGATTTTGGATCGATCTTATTTGACAACAATACTGCCATCATATAAGGAGAATAATAATTCACCATTTCCCTAGCAACAACGTGATGTAGATGTATCACTGGAAATGTCATTGATTTGATCTACATGAAAGCATCGTCCTTGATAAATGAATTGCAAGTTTATGCAGCTACTCATGTTATCAAAAGTAACAATTGCAACGAATCCAGCCTTAATCATGGGCGTACAATTACAAATAGCTTGGCGCATTATGTGAGGCTGTGGTTACACGAGTATATGAGATTTGCCCTGAACATCTTTTTTTATTCTCTTCTTTCTTTTCATTATTATATTCATCTATTTTTGTGTTTACTAAATAGAAGCCACGCACGCTCACTCCTTTTTTATTATGGACACAGAAAAAATGAATACAAGGCAGGAATCATCTGTTGATGGCACAGTTGGATCACCTACTCTAGAAGCACTTTACCATGACTTGGACATGTTCATCAACGAGCTAAATTTAAGTAGTGATCAAAGACGTAGCTCTGACCAAGTTAATCAAAACGTAAGTCTAAAGGTTACTATTTGCGAGGAGAGATACTAAGTGCTTACTCGTTCAGGGGGGATACGAAGACGAAACCCAAGGATACTCTCCAGTTTTAGAAAATTATACACGATTTAGTACAACAGAATGCATTGAGCAACCAAAAAAGCCCACGATTATTGAAGAAAAGCCTCAACAAACTACGCCACCTGTCTCACCATCATTTCTAAGAGTAAACAATAAAGAGGATTATATCTTTACGACTCGAACAAGTTCATTGAATCGCACGATATCTTCATCCTCAGGAAGATCGCTCAACAACCGTATTCCACCTTCACCCAAAATCATATTATCAAATCCTACATCTCCTTTAGCGTTTGAGATGCCAAATGTGCTTGAGGATGAGGATGCGTTTCCTAATTATGCTCTTTTATCTTTTATATCAAGCAACTTTATTACTGCCGTCAGATCCTTAAATGAACGTAGAAGAATATTCTGTACAGCAGAATACCCCCTTAGCTTTAACGGTGAAGAAGCTATAGTATGTTTGATGGATATATATGCATGTATATTAACGATCATTTCAGGATTTACTTCGCTCTTTTCTGCCTGATAGCTTAGCCACTTCAATCTACCTCAAGGTTGCTCGTGCCCTCATGAAGACGCACCCTCCTTTAATTGCACCAATCCCATATTCGGAAAAATCCGTCAGAAAAAACAAGTTGTACAACTCTACTAATGAAATCTATACACTTCTTACTACAGATCAAGAGATCCACGGCGTCTATACACCACTCACACGCTGTTATTCCATTTCTTGTTTACCAGGTCAATCTGAATGTTACTCTCCACTCTGTCCAAATAGACTACTTCAGCAACCGGAAAACATCCAACAAAAGTTGGTGGCTCCATCTGTTGGGTCGTCTGTTTCTCATGACACAGTAAGTTGAAAAGTTGGGTATGTATCTGATACTAAGTTTTACCAGAGCATTTCCCGTGCATGGTCAGCAGGCGTATCAAAGGAAATATTGATGTCATTACCCAAAAATGAAATCAGCAGACAGGAGGCTATTCATGAGCTTATTTATACAGAAGAAGATTATGTGCGTGACTTACGGCTTTTAGACGAGGTAAATAGGTTTTTCTTTAGGAAGCTTTTTTTTTAAACACTATAAAAGCTCTATGTAAAAGAATTGCTCAATGCACAGTGTATTGAAGAGTCGAGAAGACAAGAGTTTTGCGACAAAGTGTTCAACAACTATAAAGACATTTTGAATATACACAAAGAACTCTGCGATGACCTCAAAGACCATCAAGCTTACTGTCAGTCCATCAGTGCGATTGGTAGTGTTAATCAAGTGGGTGATATCTTTTTGAGACATGTCAACCGTTTCCAGGATGCCTACTTGAGATACGGTCCTCAGGTTGTCCTGGCTGAATATGAAGCTAAACGTGAAGCCGAAACAAATATGCTATTCCAGAACTTTATTCGAGAAAAAGAAAAAAGAGCAGAAAGCAGAAGGCTACCTTTCCGTCATTTTATCATCTTACCTGTAACTAGACTCCAACGTTATTCATTATTACTGGATGCTGTTTTGAAAAAGACACCAGAGGATAACCCAGATAAGGTTCATATTGCAACATGCATAGACATCATCAAGGGAGTTGCGACAAAAGTAGACGAGGCGACTGTAGAGACGAAAAATACACTTCGTATCTATGAAATTAATCAACGTATTCGATTTAAGCCAGGAGAACCACATGAACTTGATTTACTGAAACCAGGAAGAAAGTTGATCAAGGAGGGAGTGCTGACTCGCAAATCTCATTTGGTTGTGGAAACGATTGAGTTGCGTGTATTCTTGTTTGACCATCTTTTATTGATGACCAAAGAGAAAAAGGCTCCAAATAAGGCAGACGATGTAGAATATGTTGTATCAAAGCGGCCTATACCGATGGAATTATTGCACATTCAAGAGGCTACCGAAGGTTTCTCCATCGGTTTAAGAACGATGAATAGCACAGCGACATCTACCTATGCCTCTTCTTCTTTGCTTTCACCCACAAATGGATCGTTTGCAAACGCATCTTCATCTTCACCTTTTGGAAGCAACAGTCACCCTATCATTATCCAGCATCTCGGTAGACACGGTGCAGACTATATACTCTATGCCGAAAGCGCTGCTTCACGTGTAGAATGGAAAGAAAAAGTAGTAGAAGCTAAAGCAATGCTGGAAATGGCTAATATGGATAAACGCGTGTTTGAGATTAGATCATTGAGCGATACAACCTTTGGTGGATCAGGTGCATCTAGTTTACATAACCATGGAAAAGTAACCTGTACAGTGCCATTTAGTAAGTAATCCTATTCTCTTTTGGGTACTCTGGCCTCAGACTTATTTTTTTTTTATTATAGCAAGTTCAACAAATATTCGTATGATCGCTGTAGGCACACAACAAGGTATCTGGATGGGCATTGAAGGTGATACAAACACGATAAAGTTGGTCCTTTCCATTTCGGATGTGACCCAGATCGCTGTGTTGGAAGATCATCATATACTACTTATTCTTGCAGGTAAATACGCTAGGATATATTATACAACACATACTGATGATGATCAGATAAAACTCTGTATGCCTATGCATTGGATCCCCTTGTTCCAAAAGATTCTCGTCGAACGACTGTAGACAAGCCACACCAGAAGATCGCTCAGCACATCACATTTTTCCATGCGGGTGTCTGTAATGGCCGCACGATTGTTGTTGCCATGAAGAAGCGCGGTGTAGACAGCAATTTCAAAGTACTTGAGCCTGTCTGTGGCGATTTACGTGATCCAAACAATAGCAAAAAGTTCTTTGCCAAGTCCGGTCTTTTCAGCAAGATGCCATCTTGGTTCAAGAGTTATATGGAGTTTTATATTGGTACAGAATCTTATTCATTGCATTTTTTGAAGGCTCGATTGGTCGTAGTGTGTGCAAGAGGATTTGAAATTATCAATCTAGAGGCACTTAGCATGAACCGCAACTTACCAGACCCTACTCATCCTGATTTTGCCTTTGTACAGCAAAAAGGTCAAGAACTACGACCATTGGGCATGTTTAGATGTAAAGAAAACTATTTGTTATGTTACGATGCATTTGCCTTTATGGTAAACACGCACGGATCCTATGTACGTGAGGCTCCCTTGATCGAGTGGGAGGGTGTTCCACAAGCAGTCGCGTTTTATTATCCTTATGTCATTGGTTTTGATCCTCGATTTATTGAAATTCGCCATGTAGAAACGGTAAGTGAGATGCTCATAGTAATCATATGATAAACTCATTCGTCATAGGGTGAGCTCGTACAAGTGTTGGCTGGTATACATATGAGATGCCTTCAGTTTATCAATAACGCAATAGCACCAGTAATTCATGGCTGTATGGCGCATCCTTTCAAGCCTGATTTCCAATACGTATTTCAGTTGGTAGGCACATTTGAGCCACCTTTATAATATTTTTTTTTGCATACCATTCTTATTTGTTTTTATCTTTTATATTTACCTCTTTTATATATTTATTATATTTAATTGCTGTCTTGTTGGCTGGCCCCCCTCTTTTTTTTGCATTTTCTTTTCTATAAAAGTAGTAAAATTGCTTGATTTTATTTTACATTGCTCAGTCTAATAAAAGAAATGATTACTAAGCTTTGTAAGGGCTTGATATATCTTTATCTCTCGCGCTTTAGTAAATATTTTCAATTTGTATCAGTTGACAAGCATGCATAATTGTTTATTATTATTATTCATAGTTTACGTCAGCTGATTTACTTTAATTATTTTCTTTAGTCCTAAAATTAGACGTGTGAGGATAAATATTCATCAATAATCACTACATCTTTGGCAGCTTCCGAACGTTTCAGGTATCAATAAAAGTCTCCAGTAGCATTAAGAGGGGGTCATGGTCGTGTTGAAGGCTCTGTAAAGACCGTTTACTCATTGTCTGTTGAACAAAGAAATGATAAAGATGGTTTGTTACTAAAAGGTTTATTTATATTTATGCTTTTTTGCAATGATAAATAAACTCAAAAGGACGAACGTCATGGTACTGCAAATGGATTATCCTTCATTCATTATTTACCACATTATAAAGCATCTGTATTGTGAGAGTTATCTTGTCTTTTGACTGTATTTTATTAAACATTACACGACTTCGACATATATCGCAAGAGTAAAAAGAACTCTCTAGGAACAAGGTTTACTTTTATATTAATCTCCCTCTTTTTTTTTCTTTGTATTAAAGCTCTAACACTTGTAAAAGAAGTTCGTGCTTCTTACTATTTTTTGCATGGCTTGGGCTCTTGTAGGCTTTAGAGTATTTTACAAGATGTTTGCAATCATACAGCTTTTTCTCAAAGCCCAATTTTTATTCGTTTAATCATTAACTTCATATTGTTCGTGTTTTTTAACCGTCTACTTTTAGGTTAAACGACTGTATCTTTACCTTCTTTAGCAGCCAACTCTTTCTCAACTTGCTTCATCTTTTCATACAAGTTAGTCAGGTCTTCGAAAGTTACATTTCCTGGGAAATACTTTGTGGTATATTTCCAGAGAGACTGTGCATAATTGGGTTCATGAGGTCGCCTGGCAATCTGCTCTTCAATATGTTTGCCAATAGCGCCAATGCACTCTCTGATCATCTTTGCCTTCTTAGCTCCTTCTTCCTTTCTTGAATCGTATTTCAAGCGATGTAGATATCGCTCGACAGGAACCATGCTACGAGATGTCTGACTAGAGCTTTCTTCGTTGCTCTTTCTTCTTCTTTCACTTTCATGGCGCTTAGCAGATCTTTCTTCTGTATCATCTGATCTCTGCTTTCTCTTGCGATCATAGCTACTACTATTACTACTACTACTACTACTACTACTACTGCTACTGCTACTGCTACTACTACTCTGATCCTGACTATGGCTATTACTATTACTATGACTATGACTCTGACTACTACGACTACTATGATTATGACTGCTATGGTTATTGCTCTTTTGTCTATGGTCTTCAGGGGTATTTCTTGAAATAGCAGATTTGCTGGAAGAAGCAGCTCCGTTCTGCATTTGCTTTGAAGATGATGATGATGATGATGTATGCTTATGTTTAGATGGAGAAAGATTGCCGCGGTTTGAAGAAGTGTTTGAATGCTTAGATGAATTTGGTACTCGCTTTGTGATTGAACCTTTTTTCTCTCTCCTCAATTCTTCTTCTTCAGCCAATATCTTCAGCATCTGGTCTGCGCGACGTACCAAATGAATAGCCTTTGGCGTTCTCTTATCTTCATCGTTTGTTGAAATAAAAAACTTATCCTGAAGCCCCAGGGAAGTATCAGCTTGAATCATTTGCCAAGACCCAAATCCATACTTATGCACGCCCACCAAGAGCATAGCATCTTCTTTGGGCCCCCAGTTACAGGACCAGCCTTGCACGCGCTTTGCTAGGAGAGGCACACGGAATTTGGTCATGTCTGTCATCAGGGTCATTCTTTTTGCCAGTATCTTCATGTCATGATGTCTTTGTAGCACCTGACCAGCATTCACACTTTGGATGTCCTTCCAAGTAAATAGAATGGCCTTTTGCTTGGTATGTCGAAGTTCTTTCAGGAGATCAGAATAGGCGACCTGCTTGTTCGCTGGAAGACTCTTGGCTTTCAGGATTTGCTCACGCACCTTTGCTTTACATTCAGAAATTAAATCGTGATAAAGGTCAACGATCGTGTCCTTCTTCTTGGCACCAAGGTCAAAGTCAGACGAGACCTCATCATAACGATCTTCAAGATCGCCATACTTTAGTACTGCACGAACAACCGCGCGACGATCACGCTCAGAAAGCTCACTTGAGTGTCTTTTGCTGGAGGATGAAGAGCCCGTCGTTGGTCGCTTCCGTTTCCTGGTTCCCTTGACGATTTCGCCTTCTTCTTCCTCTTCGTTCTCATCAGGATGGCTTTCGCTATACGTCACACGGCCCTTCTTGGCAGCACGGCTATACATGGCCTCAAGCTCTCGCTTGTCTTGTTCTTCTTTCACCTTCTGTACTTCGGATTGAGGAATGATATCCTCCCAGCTCAGGTCGTCAGCCGTTCCTCCATAGTCCGTAATCTTGAACTGCGCCAAAAAGTCATCAGAGCCAAGTGCGGTGCCATCGCCTTCATTGATTGTTTCAGTTTGTTCAGCACGAGCAAGGATATCATCAAGATCCATATCATTCAGTTGCTCTGTATGCTCGTTTGCCTGGAACATGTTTTTAGCACCAAACTTGAGAATGGCAGAGAGCTCTTGGTTCTTGAAAGGCAAATCGCGGTTTTTGCCAGAAGCGGTCTTTAATGAATGTTCGGCGAGTAAGGAGTAGCCAGAGGTGTCCATTTGCTTGATAATACAGTATTCCAATACCATCTTTCTTTTGGCGCGTTCAATGATATCTTCTTCCATCGTTCCCTTGGACACAAATCGGTACACGTTTACAGACTTGGTTTGACCAATACGATGGGCACGAGACATGGCTTGGAGATCGTTCTGAGGGTTCCAGTCAGAGTCAAAGATGATGACCGTATCAGCCGTGACAAGATTGATGCCCATACCACCAGCACGGGTAGACAACAAGAATACAAAGTCTGGGCTATCAGGGGCATTAAAATGCTCAATAGCCTTGTTACGTTCTTCAGGTTTAGTAGAGCCATCAAGGCGCTGGAATGGATGACCTCTGAGTGACATATAGTCAGAGAGGATGTCTAGCATCATGACCATTTGGGAAAAGATGAGTACGCGGTGACCATCTGACTTGAGACGCGTCAGCAGCTTGTCTAATAAAACCATCTTGCCACTACTTTCGACGAGCCCTTTTAGTTGCTCAATTTTATCAGTTGTACGCTTTTCAGCATCAGGAAACAGGAATGGGTGGTTGCTTGCCTTCTTGAGTTCAACAGCAATGTTGAGCCATTGTCGTTTGTTTTCACAGCTACTTTCCAAGAAATCAAAATTTCTGGTCAAGATGCCTTTATAATAAGATTTTTGCATTTCGCTCAACTGGACACGCAGGATGCGTTCTGTCTTGCTTGGTAATGATTTTTCAACGTCCTTCTTTAATCGACGCAACATGATGGATTTCAATTTTTCATGAAGTGCCTTGATTTTTTCTTCTTGATTGGCGTCTTCCACATCAAGGTCAAAGTTATAGTGGCTCAAGTCCATACTTGGCATCAAAAAGCGAACAAGGGCCAGGAGTTCCTTCACACTGTTTTGCAGGGGCGTACCAGTGATCAAGAGGCGGTTGGTAGTTGAGAAGCCAGAGAGGGCTTCATAGAGCTGTGAGTCAGAATTCTTTAAGCGATGGGCTTCGTCCACAGCAAGGTATTGCCAGCGTATGTTGCCAAGAACGTCACGATCCTTGAGGACGATTTCATATGTAGTGATGAGAATATTAAACTTGATTTTGTTTGTATTCGAAACGTAAAACTCTGTGTTACGAATGGCTTCACGTGCAGCACGGTTACCCAGATAACAGATGACGTTCATTTCAGGTGCCCATTGCTTGAATTCATTGATCCAGTTCTCAGAAGTGGACAAAGGAACCACAACCAAGAAGGGACCATAAAGCTGTTGCTTGTGATAGAGTACATTAAAGAAACTAATTGTCTGTACAGTTTTGCCAAGACCCATTTCATCAGCAAGAATGCCGTTGTGGTTCTTGCACCATAGCCAATACATCCAGTTAACACCATGGAGCTGATAGTCACGGAGTTCACCGCCCTTGATATAATCAGGCTGTTTCTTGAATGCTTGGAACTCAGGGCGCTGGTTTCTTGGGTATGTCGCTGAGCGGTGGGGTATCTTTAGATTTTGTTCGCGCTCCCAGAAGTCATCAATGGCCCATTGATAATCAGAGGAAATATCAGAGGCATCTTCCCAAGTGCATTCATCATAGTTCAGACGCTTCCATTTGACAAAGTATTGATCTACAGGCTTGCCTCTTGCAGCAGTGACGCGTTCAACAGTAGACCAGTCCTTGATGTCCTCACGAAGACGATGTAAATGAATATCTTTTTGCTCAATTTCTTCCTTTGTGGTTGAGCTGCTATTACGATAGGCCAGTTCTTCTTTGATACGATTTATATAATTTTCAACTTTGCGAAAACCTTTATATGAGGCAAGATAGGCATAGTTTTCCCAAGTGTTATGAAGATGAGAGTAATTTTTCCATTTGATTTGGTATTCAACATTTGTTTCAAATTGGATAGGGTCAGATTCTACAAAAAACAACAATAAGCACTAGTTTTAAGGTTTTTTGTTTACGGTTTACCTGTGCCCTCAATCTGACGATGGTCTAGAACCATTTCGATAGCATCTTCATCTTCATCATTATCATAAGCAGTATGCATAGGCTGATCTTCTTCATCAGATAGACCATAGATATCATTGATATTGTAATTTGTCACTTTACGTGTACGTGTAGAGTGTCTTGAATAATCACTAGGAGAGATAGTCCCTAAAAGGACGAAAGGCCATATGAGTAAGAAAATTTTTTTTGTTTACATGATCTACCTGAGCTACTCTTTTGCTTTAATTTTCTTCTAGAGGACTTCTTTTTTGAACCCCAATCGCCGTCAGAGTCATCATCCTCTGATGGTTCAGGTTCTGTATCAGAAGTTGCTATGAATTGATGATTAGAATATGGTAGTTTAATAATAAATGAAAATAAGAACCTCTTTGCTTTAATTTTCTTCGTGTGCTAGTAGTAGACGTAGAAGCCGTAGTGGAGGTAGTACTAGCAGTCCTGGTGGACTTTCTTTTCTTTGTCTTTGAAGTGGATTCATAGTAGTCATCGTCAGAATCATCTACAGATTCTTCACTTGCTGTAGTATATGCCTCTTCTTCTGCAGACATGTATGTATCATCACCGTCATCGTTATCATCTTCGTCATCCGTAAACTGATAACGCACATATTTAGGATAAGAGAATTATTTTAACGTTCTTGGTCCTTACCTGAATGGTATGTTTTTGACGGTGTGAGCGACGTAGGCCGTACAATTCAGGGTCATTGTAATAGGAATCGGTTTCTGTACCACCATTGTTCTGTTCAGTGACTTGTTCTTCATCAGAAGAGAGGGCAGAGGAGACAGGAGAAAGAGAGAGTTCATCATCAGTAGTCGTCATGAGAGCTATACTTCTGGGTAGTCGCTTCCCAGATACTCTGTTAAAGGGAGCTATGGACATGGTGTCATCTTCAGAGTCTGAAGTACGATCATTATTGATGTTATGTACAATGTCTAAAAGGAAAACATGTTAATAATCATGAGCGCGCGTGGTAAAAATAGAGTAGGTGTACATACACCTATTTGTTGCTTACCTGTGTTGTTGTTCATTTTATGTATATAATAGAAGAGAGAAAGAGAGAGAGAGAGATAGGAAATATAAATAAGGAATATAGATTGAATAGATCTGCTCTCTTTTTATGAATGCGTAAAAAAATATAAAGTATAAAAAAAAAAATATAAAGAGGAAAAAAAAAAGGGCTTATAAACAAAACGAAATTTTAAATTTATAGATGTGTAAAGAGCTCTCTTTCATAAGATGAATCGTTCTCTCTCTCTCTCTTTATGTACTTTACTTATAAAAAGATGATCTATGTATATTATATGTATATCAATCTGGGGTAATTAAAAAGAGATCTCTTATTCTCTAAATCTTGAGTTGGATATGAAGCCTTGTCCACATGAACCAAGGGATCAAGGTGACAATTAACATGTAGCAAAGATTGACAATAAATGAGTTGATAGTGTTCATATATAATGTACGCATACTCAAGTTAACAAGCCCTGTTAATACATTGGCCTGCATTTGATATTAGTGACTGAGTTCATTTGTGGGTGTGTGTGTGTGTATTCTATTTACCAGCAAAAACGTAAAAAGACCATTGGCATTAATAGCTTCTAATAGTCCCGGTTGCTTTTGATCAATGACTAATAGTTCTATTGCCATAGAAGTAGTAATCAAGTAGATATTTAAAGATGCAACACATAGCACATAAGGTAGATTGGCCTTTAGATATAAATAAGAAAAAACAAAAAAAAGGAGTGATGTACAACTTGGACTTACCATACGACGAGATATACCAAACTCAGGTTGTAACCATGTCCATAGATAGCTTGAACCGACAAAGGCTAGAGAAGAAATATAACCAATGATGAGCATCTTTTTTTGTTTAGCAGGTTCAGAAAGACTCTTTTGAAAGAGAATTTCACCACATTGAAGACCAAACATGAATATAGAAAGATACCCCATGAAGCTACAAATACCTTCCTTATTAGCACTAATCACGTCTGTACGAGGTGCATTCAATATCCAGTCCTGCAAGCCCTGGTTGAGTGCAAACTGATAGCCGATGATAATAGCAAACGCAGGTACAACAAATGGCATACGCTTCCTCAAGAAACCCAGTAAGGTCACCATGGGCGGTAAAAAGCCAAGGGTGAAAAAAAAATTCCAGTGCAATCCGTATTCGGACACATGCTCTTGATAGTTTACGCTCTTGGTCAAAAAGAGTCTTGCAAAGCCTAGTACAAGAATAGCAAGTCCAGATCGGAGAGCCTTCAGCAGGCCAGGTTGACGGTGATTCAGATAAGATCTCGCTGCGACAACCCCAGACGAGAATACAAAGGAACCTACGCCAAGATCCATCTTTAGACATGTATAAGTATTATCATTCAAATAATATATATATTTTATATACCAGAGAGATTCCAAATGTTTCTACTTTGGCAAATCGACGAGGATAGAATTGAAAATCAACTGCTAGGATATCCATGCATGTCATCAACATTAGGCCAGCACGATAAATGGTTAAAAAGGGTCGATAGGTGCTCTTGGTATCCATTTTCTTTAATGGTTCTTGCTTTAATGACTTGAGTATTTGATAAAAGATAAAACTCTTTCCAACAAAAATAGCAATATAACCATAACTAGAAGCCCACGTCTGAAGAGAGAGTAGAGGAACTACATAAATCATAAACTGAGCAAGAAAGGAATCAGGGTTGATTCTTTTGGACTTGACCAACACATTCCAAACATGATGCGAAATCTGTATATTTGGTAGACCATTACTATTCACCTAATCATTTCTTTTATTTTTCTAAACTTGCCAAGATAATGATGCCAATGTCAAAGATCTCATGAATTGTTCCACCTGTACAATTCGAAACATGAGCTTCTTTGGCTAACTTGTATTCCTCTTCGCTAATTTCCACCATTCCGCACTTTTTTAAAGAAGGGGGGAAAAATATTTCTCTTGGATATTTCAAAGGTACCAAATGAAATAAATCCTGCTCATGATAAATGTCGATGCATAGCAACTATATATCCATGACAACAAAACCTTCTTAAAAGAATATAGGTTTGTATTGAATCCATACTGTAATAAAATTGTTTTTTCTGGCTCAAAACGCATATACATTTAATATCAATATGCACAGAAATAAACGCATATCCTTCTTTTCATCTTTTTTGTCTTGTTTTTTTTTTTATTGCATTATTCTCTAAACAAGGCGTTGTCAAGTGCTTGATACTCACTTGGACTTTAATTTTTTTCAAGGTTGACAGCTCTTGATCAGAAAAAAAAAAATGTGTCATTGTCGGTAATTCAATTTGGCTTGGTTCGGAGAGAGTGGGAGAGGAGAGTGAGAGGAGAGAGAGAGAGTGGGTATAATTCAGATGAACAGGGCAGCTATTTTGAAATCTTCCTCAATACATCCAAATGGTAAGTCAACACAACACTTGAGTTCAAGGGACAA